>NJDC01057512.1:64929-84157 GCA_002245475.1 Calephelis virginiensis | reverse complement strand
TTTATACCATTTTAGAATTGAGATTACATTAGCTAATTTTTAAAATAACTTGCCGTAGTAGTGTTCATATTTTTTTTCTACACTAAGTATCACAAGCCAAATATGGGCAAAAGCGAAAAATGCTTAAAAGTTTCAACAAAACGATATTTTGATTTATTTTTGAGTTAAAACTACTAATGCTTCGGGCATATTTTGCATTGTAGTTAATAGAGGTACTATTTTAGGTATTTAGGTAATCAATGCATAAAAAATTATTGACTTTTTTTCAAAATTATTGCGATGGCAAACAAAAATATAGTACAGGGTGTCAAATTTCCGACAATTAAAAAAAAATGATATCTTTTAAAAAAATTGAGACATATTTTTTTCTTTTTTTGCTTCCCTAGTGATACCTATGCGCATCCCCTGGTTCCCGCTTGACGTTGAATTGTGGGACATCCTGTATACATAATTTTGATGCTGGGATATCGCCTCAGTATCCAGCTTTGATAACTAAGTATTTCAAATGGATACCTAAAAGTTACCAAGTTATAACGTTCCAAAAAGTGGAAAATGTACGAATGCACCCTACACAGGGGTAGCTTCGTACGCACCATGGGGTACGTTCGTACATAGTGGGGAGCATTCATTCGGTTCGGTAGAAACTGTTGTAAATGCAAAAGAAACTGCACTATACGTATTAAAATTATATATATAAATTGAGATCAAAATTACAAATAACACAGAATCAGCCTTATTTTTGAAATAGTAATTATTTAACATTTCAATCTTCAATAATCAACAATTTAATAAACTAGTAATAACACGTCATTTTTATGAATTATTGCACATTGTACATAGACAGATCTTTCGAGCTAAAATATCAGCCGTTCGTACAGTAGCAGCAGTTTTGGATGGTATCGGTATACAGACCTAGTACGTCGGTAAAATACAATGTACTCGTAGCTACTTGTTAATTATAGACACCGTAAGATTATAAACACCGCTAGTATATAATCTACCTTTCGAGATTGTAAACTGTCAAAAAGTAATATTATATTAAATTGTAAGTGGTTTGGCATAGTTCACGAATTTTGGACGGGACGACTATCCCGCTCCATATATTATAAACCCACGATGCACGGTGTTCAATTAATTTCAATGTGCACTACAAATATGTTCATAGATCCTGAAAGAGGACTAAAGTTCCTTTAAAGAGTAAAGAGTAATTTAAAGAGTGTTTTTAAAATTTGCAGACCCCTTTAGTCGACCTTCACACCCATAGATAGGCTTGGATGTATATTTTGATTTATTGAATTTGTAAAATGAACAATACCGATACTGTTACAATAAAAATGTTCTCAATTACAGCAAACGAGCAAGGAAGGTCGCATTAAATGCACCTTAATACCCGGAGATGGTGTTGGCCCTGAGCTAGTGTATTCCGTGCAAGAAGTGTTCAAGGTATATATATCATTTTTCCATCATTTAATTATGTATATTTTTTTACGTTTTATTTTTGTTAAAACACATTTTTGTGTACTATCAACAAATTCCGTCTTATTTTATTACGTACATGAATCACATATGATCCAAGTTAGAAGTAAGTTTGGAGGATTATTTTGCTGTGGACTTTGCGTAATAAATTCGATTTTTAATAAATGGACGTGTGAAATATATTATTCAGATAAGAAAAAGGTGCAAAAAGAATAGTGATTTATTTTTTTACTTATAAATATAATGAAATATCTTTTGTTCGGTAACTAAAAATAATAATAATAAAAGACGGGTTGCACTCCGGGAGTGCCGGAAGTAGTGAAAACTTGAATATTAACGTTGCCCTTTTTGATATTTTGGAATGGTTAGGCAATAATTTTTCACGAATTGCTTTAATTATCAGTATGAAAGTGCTATAATTTATGTGGTATAATACCTACAATAGTCTTGTGTTTAATCGGACATTTTTGGTTTCGCACTGTAATCGTACAATCCGTATAATGTACTAGTACACCTTATTAGTACTATTAGTACCTACCTATTAGTACTCTGTGCTAAACCATGAAACTTCAGTATTTTACCTACTAGTACGGCCACTTCATAATTTACCTCAGCCAGTTAAAATAGTAGTTATTACTTGAGATAAAATATGATGAATTGTATAAATTTTCAAACTTATACATAATTCAATTCAATATAATATACAACGTGTCCAGGAAGTCATGGATAACCCTGCACCTGCCGGCAGGTCACATTATGGTCTATCCATGAAAAAAATGACCTCAGTAAAAGTGTCCTGGTTTCTGAGATATTTAATTTTTTATGTAATTTTGGAAAATATCTAGCCCTGGTTGGTTTTTTTCATGCCGATTCTACAATTGAAACGTTTTTGTAAGTCTTTTTTTTATTTTTATCGGGAATTATTATGCTTTTGATAAAATAGAAGAATAAACCATAATCGGCTTCAAAACATTAAAAAATTAAACGAAAACAATTTTTTTTTACTAAAATTATTCTATCACATAAGTTGACCAGCCCTGGTGAAAAAAATGTGCTACGCTTTTTGTGCTAGTTATTTTGAAAAATTACCTAATGCCTGCCGGCAGGTGCATGGTTATCCATGACTTCCGGGACACGTTGTATATGTATATATCGATTTTCCTTCTACTATTATTTCCTTTGTTAAGCTTACATTTTTTTTTGAAAACAGCTAAACTTCTTCACAATTTTGTACTGTAATTTCTATTTACTGAGAAACTATGATATACCTACATGTCGCAAACAAATTAAAAGATGTTTTACTAAACTAATATCTATTATATCTACCACAAACTGCTTTTAAAGCAAGAAACAGTTTACACTTTACAGTCCAATTATTTAATACTGCAGATCAACGCGAGGGGCCGACCCGCAGTAGTTTATGCCATTGTTTTACACTCACTCGTACTGGTATTATCCATTGCGAATCTTATACTGTTTGGAAATATGTAAGCAATACAAAAACAGCAATAAATCTACGTTTTATTTTATATCTCGCGCAAGCGACCTGTGCCATCTTATTCGCGCATGCGCTCTGCGCCGTCTTACGTTCTGACGATCTGACACGAATTTAGAAGTTTTTACCCATTCCAAAAAAGTGTGCAACGCCGCTAAAGAAGTTTTCACTTCAAAAACCATGAATATCGTAATTATTATCTCCACGCCTATGAGGTTGATGCACCGCATTGTAACATACCTTGCGGAAACTTTTTGTATTTACGTTTATTCGATTACAGAGTACAAACCAATGGAGCATAACAAGTGATCGCGGACGTAACAAGTAAGTTACGTAGTACGTCCAATATATTATGAGTGAAGTCGTTTTTGAGTGAAGGAGTAAAAAACCAACATACAAACTTTCGCATCTATGATATTAGTAGGATATACCGTATGTGTTACATTGGGAAGTAAGGAGATGAAAACTGTAATGACGCGCTCATGTATCATAATATGTGATTCATATATGTTTTTATAATTTTGACCATTTCTATGGATGTAGGTACTTGAAATTGTATTTATTCATAGTTCAGAGTTTTTTTTTATTTTGTATTTCCAGAGGGTACTCTAAAATTCATAATATAAAAAAACCCCGGGACGTAGGTAAGTCAATTTTTATGGGTACAGGGAACGTGAATTGGAATTGTTTTTTCGGACAAGGTTCAATTTTGTAATTGGTAGCAATTGTTAAACAATACTGGAAGGATATAGAAGGCAGACAGATTTGCTAATGAGAATCGATTCTCACCTTCTGCCGAGGAGATCAAAACATAAGGAAGATGTTGTAGTTGATGTGGGGCTCTCCTGAGTTTCGAGCATTACCAGATTTATGGATACTTTTATATTTTCCCCAATAAAATGTCATTTTATTTTGGACATTTACAAAACATTAATTGGATTTACAAAAGGTAATTTGTAATTATTAACAAAATTTCTAATTGTCATTGTTCGTTACCAGCTGCCATCGACCATACATCCCACTAGACGCCTATTCTTTATAATTTTGCTTCAAAACAATTCTGCTTTCTTATTGGCCCTTGCAATGAAAACACGTCATATTCATAAACAGATATGTAAGGTTAGGGATGAGACATATTTAATACGAACAATATATTTTATTATAATATATATTATAATTATATTATATAATATAATTATAATATTTTATATAATATTTACCCGGGGAGACCAAGGCTGACATTTCACGATCAGATCAATCGGATATTATCCGAGGGTGGTGTCAAGAGTCTCCGAAACCGGCGTGTTTGTATGAAAAGGTTTATGAATGTGAAAGAAGCAAGACAGGTTTGTCAGGATCGTGAGGTCTGGCACTCGATACTCTCTGCCTACCCCGTAAGGGACTTGGCGTGAAGATATGTATGTATGTATGTATGTATGTATATATTTTATCGATATGCTTTTATTTTGTGAAATACAACATTGTAACGGATTATATCGCATTTTGTTATTGCACGTCACATCGCAGCTATGCAACTCAACATCTCAAGGTCACACATTTTTGCGGCTAAGAGTAATATCCGTACTTGAATATATTAGATCCCTACATCTGTAATTGGCGTTTTGTAGGAAAGGAACATAAGTCGAACATTTTTAATGCAATATTTTTATTTAATCAAAGTATGAACCAGTGTTTCCTAGGCACATTTGCCATCACATAGGTAATTCATTGATCCCTCTACTAAAAAACCATTCGAACGGGAATCAATAAAATCTTTTGACGTGGTTTGGACTGCACCATCAAAATTGAATTTTTCGAAAAAAAAATATTCTTTTGAAGTTAGGTTCAGGTGCATGTTTTTTACATTCCAATTAATGCTCTTCTAATTGAGAAGCCGTCTGTTGTGCAGTATGTGGTCTAGCATTGTCATGAAGCAGCAGTGGTGTAAAGTGTATAAAACAATCTTCTGCAAAACGTCGAGATTTAATTCACTGTATTTGGAATTTGGAACTGGATATTTTATGATCTTGTGAGAATACCTGATATAAAAGACATACTTATCAAATATAATTGTTTTTATTAATTCGAGTAATTCCCACCTAAACTACAGAATATCGTTGAAATACTATAAACAAATTATTTTTTAAATTGTCCCAGCTCTTTGAAAGTTTTATGACATACTAACCCTAACATAGCCTATCAGAACCAGTCTTGAATTCACATCACCCAGATAACCACCTAATGCACTTAAAAGAGTTCAATATAATCGGCCCAACTATTTATGAGTTATTCAATGACAAATAACAGCGTAGCAGAAGTTAAGTTTTCGATCGTGTTGGGCCGGGTCCGCTGACAAAAATAGATCACCTGCCCCTCTGCCAGGCACCAAGTAGAGGCGAACACAGATAAAACAGCTAATTGTCAACAAGATCACTGGTGATACAGTGGTGTGCAGCAACTTCCCTGTATAGTTATCCATCGCCTTACCCATTCCGGCCGCTATAATGACAGTGTCACATTTCGATTCGGAGAGTAGGGAAGCCAGTAGATTTGCACAATAGGCCTTACATTCCGACCATAGGACAGCAATGCACCTGTAACATCAATGGTGTCTATAGGGCATGATTATCTGTTACCAATAAGAGAGCCGTGTGCTTGTTCGCTGACTTCTCACATAAAAAAGAATAACTATCCAAAGGCCAGCTCAAAAGTACACAAAGTAAGAAGATTTTTATTGTTTCTGTCAGTGCTTAAATTAATCGATAAAAACATAAATACCTACATATATTACCGGTATCCTATTCGGAATTAATAAATAAAAATATCGATAAAATAGATTTGCACATTAGTCCATCACTAGCTGTGTGCAAACGAAAGTGATAGCTTGAAAATCACATGTGTAAGAAAGGGATAGAAACACGCATCTAACAATGACTTACCAGTATATGATGAACTCCGATAAACATCCAATAATTCAAAATGTTATTATGAATGTTATTATTTTTAATTAACCTACGGAAAGTCTTATCACCTTTTCGGTGATTTGAAGTGCGGCTGTACTGTACCTATCATTTCATTGAACCAACAGTCATTTTACATCTTTTTTTTTATATACAATAACGCGACAATGTTTACAGGTCACAAACCTGGTCGATACTGTTCATATCTTTTTAAGTAATAAGCTACATTAGAACAATTACACTTATGTGTTGACAGAACCGTGTTGCCTTATATGCGGCGTCTATTGGGATGTGTGGTCGATGCCAGCTGCTTATCGGCGACTTCGTCGTAGTAGGATATATTTTCATACACCTTTTAAACCTAGTGGTACTTTGGGGGTCGTTCTTTTAACAAAGTAAGTAGTCTATGTTTGATCTCGGGCCTTTAATTAAAATGCGTTTACATTTTTATTAGAACAAGTCCTGCCTTTTAGCCGTAAAGGCATAACTGACTCACAAACTTTTGATTTAATAATGTTACTAGATATCATTTGATAATCCCAACGACAAGTCGTCTCAATCTGGTGAGATGTCACTAAAGACATGACAGTAATAATCAAGATTCACTATGGCTACAACACATAAAAAAAAGTTGCGCCAAACTACACTAAGTGGAGTATCCTTGTATATTGAAAATGATTTTTAGGGTTTGTTCACCAATTTTCATTTTAAGTATTGTATTTATAAAATAAAAGGCGCCCATTGACAGCAATTAAATTAAAATAAAATAAAATATATTTAACGAGCTAAACGATTATTCGGCATGTAAAGAGACGGATATGTCTAAACGCAAGTTAGAGGTCCGTCAATTGACGCGCATCTTATTCAATTTCAATTTTGGTAGATATGTCGCTGCCTCAAAATTCACAATGTCTTTAAAATCTGTAAACATACGTAAGCACATCTCGCTCTTGAAACAAATAGTTAGTTATTTACCTGACCAGTACACGGTTTATCTGGTTACTACAATTATTGGTGTTAAGTACCATAAAATATTTATAACTGCTATAGTAATTACCTATGCAATAGTATGGACTTTCATTTTATCAACAGGCAGCCAGCATTCCTGTGGACTTCGACTCATTCTTCTTTTCTGAAGTGAACCCAACACTAAGTGCTCCGCTTGAAGATGTAGTATCTTCGATTGCCAGAAACAAAATATGCATTAAGGTATTGTGATAATTTATTTAACAATTTACAACTCTTATGTTTTTCAATATCTTAATTTTATGCACAAGCAGACTATAAAAAACCAATTGCCGTAAATATGACAATAGTATTAAAATATCTTCACGCCCATATCCCCGAAGAGTTAAGCAGAGGCACAACCAGGGCTACCCACGACTAGTCGAAGATACTAAGTCCCACAATGTGATAAGTGGCAAGCCTATCGCCAACCGGGCACATATCCTATCCCGAGCAACATTATTTTTATTAGAAAATTGGAAAAACCCAATTTTCTTTTGTTGCCCGACCCGGGATTCGAACCCGGGACCTCATGCAGTCAAGTCCAACAACTGAACCGCTAGACCACAGAACAATAAATATAACAATAGTATTACAAAGTGGCAAATACATAGAATGTTGATACCTATATTTCAGTATAAAAAAATGTGACACAAATAAGTGAACTTCTATTGGATCGCAATATGTGAAGTAATACATACATTGTATACCTACATACTTGTAAAACATGTAACACTTTCAGGATGTCTGTCAAGAATATATATTTCTATAGTAGGCTGTCGATAGCGAAACGAAAACAAAATAGCGAGAAATAGAACATGGAGAGGTCAATTTAGTGGTTTTATATAGACGATTAGCCTACACCTCGGATTACGTTAATTTAATGAAGCGCAAAAAATGTTTTCATGAAAATGGGTATGAAAAACCAAACCAAAGTGACACCAAGATGAGTTCAGTCTTAGACAAGAAGAAGAAGAAGAAGAGTAGAAGTCTTGGTCTGAGTCTTGATTAACTACTTGTAGAAATCGTTATAATAAT
The DNA here is from genome assembly GCA_002245475.1 of Calephelis virginiensis. Taxonomy (NCBI): domain Eukaryota; kingdom Metazoa; phylum Arthropoda; class Insecta; order Lepidoptera; family Riodinidae; genus Calephelis; species Calephelis virginiensis. Next base: position 76,183 of record NJDC01057512.1, on the reverse strand, counting down.
ATCTCCGATGCTCACAAATATCTTCGTTTGTCAAAGGGTCTAGGTATACTGGATCAAGATGTAAAGCAGCTAGAGATAGAGCGTTTCTATGGTCGCTTGTTGTGCGATGCCTGTTTTGGTGTATACCTTCGACATTTTAAGATGGACTCCGACTTAGCTAGACGCCCTGGAATGAAAAGTCCGACTGACATGCCGCATGTATCATCCGCGCTCATCTGTGATGAGATTGTATATTATTGTGGCTTTCTTAATGCCAAAACGTCCATCGACGTCAAGTATACAATTTTGGGATGTATTTCCTTAATGTTGAGTGTACTGACTCCGCTCTACTTGGGTAAAGAGAACTGGCATAAACCGGTGGTACTCCTGATGTTGATACACCGGCGTCCGTGGGTTGCTTCCGATTCAGGACATGATTGATACACTGTTGCGGGTGTGCCATGGACCCGGCGTGTCTATTAAACGTTTTATTTCTGGTTGTACTCATCTTGCTAATGGCGAGTATTGGCACAGGTATAAACAAGTAACCAAGATTATAGATAAATAAGACGAATATTTACCAGCAACTTGCTCTTCGATATGGACTTGTACATTTTAAGTGCCTAACTATATGTATAATTGTATACATGGAGTCAGTTTTTGAAGTCGCCGTGCTAAACTCTACTGGGATCGGTCTGTCACCACGGACAGGACTGTTGTCGCCAATAAGCCCTGACATCGTGCTGGTAGATCGGTTGGAGCGCCGAGCCACAAAATAAAGACGACAGACAAAATAAAGTTTCCTCGAACGACGCACACATAGACATCGCTCGCGGAAACGATATTTTGAACCAAACTAGACCACTGCGAGCGCGAGTGCCATCCGCGCATGAGATACGCATAAACGAACAGCTATTGAAAAAATGGAATCACAAAAAAAGTCAAATTGTTCATCAGACAGTTGTTAAAATTCAACATTAAACGGTGATTGGTGATTGGAACGGAACATTTAACGGTGGTGAAAGTATTTGACTCACTGTTAGAGAAGACATATTATCACAGTCTTAAAGTTTTTTTTTTACAGAAACGCTTAATCTCGATTATTATATAAACTTTGTACAGTGAAAGATGTCTTGGTCGCCTGAGAGTTTTTTTGCTGTGTCTAGCTAGGACTGACTGGCTAGGATTGGAGAGGGTGATAGTTTACGATAGATAGGGTTGAACTTATAATAAATATAAATAAGTTACTTGATTCAGTTTAAAAGAAGTATCTTCTAAACAATTTATTAATTTAATTTCTATAAATAACTAGCTTTCCCGGCGAACTTCGTTCCACCCGTTCAGTTTGTACGGGTTTTTTTTTCCCTAGTTCCCTCGCATTTTTTTTACCCTTTTTCTTATCTTTTAAACCTTCCCTGGACTTGAACAAATAATTCGAAGCCAAATTTAGCCAAATCGGTTCAGCCGTTTTCGAATTTTAGCGAGACTAACGAACAGCAATTGATTTATATATATATATATATATATAGATGAATAGTGTGCACATCACAACATGTAATGAGTAAAATATCTATGTTAGTATGCTTAAATATTTTAGTAATTATTACTTTACATTTCTATTCTTCCTGGTTCATTCTCAATGACAAATTAAACTAGATACGAGTGCAACTCGTACAAAAAACCAAGAATGAAAACCCTGGCACTATCGCCGAGTGTTGTTTGTTAGGCTTGCCACATTCAGTGTCATCGGTAAGACTTCCCTCCGCGACAGTTAAATGGGTTCCGCAGAGTTAGCAAAGTAAAGGTTTATTTCCACATCTGTTAGAATAATATTTGATGATTAACTTAGTCCATGAGAGAAAGAAAATCCCTGTATGTAATATTTATTTTTACAATAATGTTATATAACTATATAAGATCGCGACTTCGTCCGCGTGGAATTTAATAAAAAAAGTTTTTTAGTTGATTTCGATTTTTTGTTAAATAAAAATACTAAATATTAAGTCATGATTGTTTCACAGTATAATTAAAAATTCACAATAAATAATTCATAGCAAATAATAAAACTAAAAGCAAGGCGGCAAGGCCAGAAGTAGTTAAAAAAATGTCACAAAATATCCATGTGCAGGGGATCTTGGCCACCCCAGACTTCTCGCACACGGGAGAGCTGCAAACGCTCAACATGAAGCTGCGCAACGCCCTGGACCTGTACGCCAACGTCGTGCACGTCAAGTCTCTGCCCAATGTCAAGTGTCGCCACCACGACGTGGACTGCATCATCATCAGGGAGCAGACGGAAGGAGAATACTCTGCACTGGAACACGAGTCCGTGCCCGGTGGGACATCTTCATTTATTGTTTGTATTTAGACATTTGACACGCATTTTCATTTCTAGTAAAGCGTATGTTGGATGCCTCGACAGAGAACGTACGAAACTAAACCTAAAACCTTAAGGGTATAGACGGTATGTGCCGGTAAGAGAGTGAGGACGGCCGTCCCTTTGGAGCAGTGGTAGTGGCGCTCGCCAAGATTGGTCCTCTAGTCGGTAAAATTGCAGTGTTTGCCTTTTAGTATTACAAAACAAGTTGAATATGCTGCTTCAGTAGTCGAGCACCTCCAGCCTTAAGCGCGAAAGGCCTGACTAATAAAAAAATTACACTAGTTTATACAAGATATGTAAACAATGGATAAGGATAACCTCCTGTTTGTAACTTTCTCAATCGAAACTACCCCACATGTATTTACTAGGAGCCGGTAATTGACAGACAGGGTGACTATTTAAAAATTGGGCATTTCTCTGAATTTTATTTAATTTATGCATGACTCCAATATACATGTTTATCTAATAAGAACATTTTATACATTTAAGTTGATTGTTTCAATGATGCATTGAAGCAACATTTCGAGATTCAATGTGGGTAACCAAATTATCACTACTTTTCAGGCTTATAATAAAAAACTAATTGACTGGTGAAGCTTATCTTGAGTTTTATTTACTCTAGAGTACGATTGTGATTCTATAAAAACCAAACACCACAATGTTCCCATACATTTTTTTCATAGCACATGTGTTTATATTACAGGCGCAAAAAATGGACCCACTCAAAGTCAACATAAGTGGGGTGTCACGTTTCAATTTTTCAAAAATGATTCATAGCATTGAGTACAAAGGTCTTTTGTTTATAAAAACGTCATCATTTCTGCTATATATATATAATTTTTTTAAAGTAAAATTGAAACAAAAACTCTAAGGTTTTGGTTAATAATAATAATAATAATAAATATAATAAAAAAAAATAAGTCAGTAAACGGTCTAATAGCGAAGAGTCTCGACCAACATCTCAAGAGACTCGCTCTACAACCCTGGGTTAAGGGCCGTATTCAGAAGGCAGCAATTTTGGGGACGGCACGCATTGTGCGGAGATTCCTCACTCTGTCGCCCTGACCACTGACGGTTTAGTTGTAAGACCACCGTTTTTGGTAACCTGTTTTTTATGTTTATATTTTTAATATATTTTTTTTATATTAAATGTATAGACGTAGAAAATAAGAGCCATTGAAAATAAATGATAATAATAATAATAATAAGCCCCCTAAATCCAACCATACGTCCAAATTCACGTAGGGGGCGGACCCGCGATCTCAAATTACTGGCGCGGCTAACATGGCTCTGGGCACCCATTCATCATGGAGACACGTTCTAAAAGAAAACGTAACGGGAGGCGATCGCCGGGGCACACCTGGAGCTGACGCTGGGTGTCACAGCATGCGAACCGTCAGCGGTGACGAGTTGAACAGGCGGGCTCGCACCGACAAAGATACTACAGCCGAAACTAGCGACAGATCAGATACATCCATTGAACCATACAGCCCAAGCACAATATCATACACATCCTCACGACAGTCATCACCTTCCATACCTTCATCACCACTCATACCTTCTTTACCACTCATACCTTCATCACCTCAAAACATTAATCATACACTTCCACACACGCCGGCCTTGAATGTTACGCAGGGATAAATACCTTTTTGCCTGCGTCCACCAAGGCTGGCAAACCAAGAGTGCGCATGAGCTGGAGCAAAGATGTTAACTTGTTTATCATGCGCACATACTATCACTTCACCAAGTTAGAAACAGACATGACCACCTACAGAAAACAACTGCATGAACGATTCTCACAACAATACCCCACAATTAATGTTACAGAACAATGAGTTTCCGATCAAAGAAGAATAATTATCCGCAATAAATTACTGTCCGAAATTAAACTGAACCGATTGAAAGAAGAAGTACGAGTAGAATTAGAGAATACAGATAATTACATAGACACAACTGACACTACACGTAATTCAACCCAACACCACAACAAGCCACACAATCACAAGACACTTACACACACCCACACTCACTAATACAAATTCATTCACAATCTCAGTCACACATCTCCACACAAACTGAAACCATAACACTAACAGTAGAAAATGATATTGAAATTTTGACAAATAGGAACACTATAACAGAAACATACACCTAAGAAATACTAGATAAATTCAACACTTCTTTAACACAATACTCCGGGATGGACCCAACTGCATGACCTAGGTTACCCAAATTAAAGTACAGCATCAAACTTACACAACTTACAAATTTATTTAATGAAAACATACTAAATCGATTTCTCTCTGATGATTCACGATTTACAGACATACACACACTTACATACTGTACAGCATTAGTTGTAGCCGAAGAGTTTGGCTACAAAATAGGAAACAACGTAAATGATAGGCGTACTGAACATAACAAGCCATCATGGAAAATAAGATTAGAAAGAGACATTGAAAAACTCAGAGCCGACTGCGGCAGACTCACACAATACATCAATAACAATAGGTCCGACAAGGTAGTTAAACAAGTTCAAACAATATTCAGAAACACAATCATACACACTAGACACGAAGACAACAATAGGAAACCTGAAGAATTTTTAGACACATTAAAACAAAAGTTAGCATTAAAAGTACATAGACTCAGAAGATATAAGAAAGCACAAGAACGAAAAGATCATAACACACTGTTTGCCACAAATGAAAGATTGTTTTACAGACACCTACACACACCACAAAAAGTCACACCTACAACAATCAAAACAGAACTACCTACACAAACAGATTTTGAAAGATTTTGGTCAGGTATCTGGGAAGAAGAAATAAAACACAATGACGAAGCAGATTGGATAGCAGAAGAAATTAACAAATCAATTACAATAGACAATATGGAATTTGAAGACATTACACTAACAGACATAACTAACATCACAGCTAAATTACACAACTGGAAATCGCCGGGTATAGACAAAATACATAATTACTGGTATAAAAAACTAACAATTCTACACAAACACCCGGCAAAAAATATCACACAAATGATTGTTGGAAATCAACAGATACCTGATTTCATCGCTACGGGAATAACCTACATGCTGCCAAAAACTACAAACCCAACACAACCCTCACAATACAGACCAATCACATGCCTACCTACTATAAACAAAATTGTCACATCCGTAATAGCCCTAAAAATCAACACACACATAGAACACAACAACGTTATAGCAGAGGAACAGAAAGGATGCAGACGAGGTCACATGGGCTGCAAGGAGCAGCTTATCATCGATTTCACCATACACAAACACACCACATCAAAGAAAAGAAACTTACATTGCACCTACATAGATTATAAAAAGGCTTTTGACAGTGTTCCACATTCCTGGTTATTACAAATATTAGACATTTACAAAATAAACCCTACAATTACAGACTTTTTACGTAAAATTATGCCCACATGGAAAACAACTCTCCAAATAAATAACTCCCATAACACTTTTACTACACGACAGATATTTATAAAAAGAGGTATATATCAAGGAGACTCCCTGAGTCCCTTGTGGTTCTGCCTCGCCCTGAACCCTCTGTCTCGCTTTCTGCAGCGCTGCCGGGCTGGATACTGCCTCACACACAATAACGACAAAACCACAATATCACACCTCATGTACATGGACGACATCAAACTCTACTCACAAATTAAAGCCGACATGGAAAAGTTACTCAGAACCTTCAGTAATGACATTCACATGCAATTTGGCCTAGACAAATGCAGAACACTTCATATCTTACGAGGCAAAATACAGCCCGGTGACTATGGGGTGAACGACACAGATACCATCTTGGCGATGGAACCGACTGAATTTTATAAATAATTAGGCTACACACAACAAAAAGGACTCGATCACACTAACATCAAAGAATCACTCACCACAGAATATAAACGCAGACTCAACACAATATGTAAAACACAACTTTCCGGCAGACACAACATCAAAGCTATAAGCACCTTTGCAATACCCATCCTAACATACTCATTTGGTGTCATTAAATGGGCAAAAACAAACATAGAAAATCTAGAACGAACAACACGCACCACACTCACTAAACACAATAACCTACATCCCAAATATGCCATAGAACGACTAACAATTAAACGCCAGGACGGTGGCAGAGGTTTAATTGACATCCAACATCTTTGGGAAAAACAAATACACAACCTGAAAACATTCTTTCACACAAAATCACACAGCAGCGACATACACAAAGCAATATGCGAAAATGACCACAACTATACTCCACTCAATCTCATCGAACACACATACACACACAACCCTCACACTCATAATCCACAAACACAAAAAATAGACAACTGGAAGAAGAAGACACTACACGGACGACATCCACACGACCTAGAACAATCTCACATAGACACACAAGCCTCAAACAAATGGTTAAAAGTTCCTTCTTCCCTGAAACGGAAGGATTTATAATAGCAATAAGGACCAAATAATAAATACGAAAAACTATAAGAAATATATAATTAAAGACCCCTCCATCACGAATGATAAATGCCGCAGATGTCACACTCAACCCGAGACTATACAACACATAACTGGGGCATGCTCAACACTCACTCAAACAGACTACACACACAGACACAAACAAATTTCAAACATCATTCACCAGAACCTAGCACACAAACACAACCTCATACAAAACACATACACACCATACTACAACTACAAACCACAATTTTTTTTAGAAAACGCCACTCACAAAATGTATTATGATCGGGCCATACTCACTGACAGAACCATTCACTACAACAGACCGGACATAACACTCACCGATAAACTAAATAAAACCACTTACCTCATAGATATCTCAGTACCAAATACACACAACTTACAGAAGACCATTGCTGAAAAAATTAATAAATACGCAGAATTGAAAGAAGAAGTTATCCGAATTTGGAGACAAGATAAAGTTTACGTAGTTCCCATAGTTTTATCTACTATAGGAGTCATACCGAAACACCTACACCATAGCCTTAAATTACTGGACCTAAAAGACACAACCTACATAACCCTACAGAACGCAGCCATTTTAAATACTTGTAGAATAGTTCGAAAATTCATGCAAATAGACGAAAACGAAATCAAACACAACATACACACACAACTAACACACCACACGCCATATTTACTTGGTTTCGGCCCGTAAATATGGTTAAAACCAGCTCAAAGTTGAGAAAAAATAAATCCCCTGATAATAATAATAATAAATATCCATGGACAAGTAACACAAATTGAATCTAACCCCAAAGTTATGTTGTGTGTGTGTTGTGTTATGGGTGTTAGTAAACGATTCTAATACGTAGAAATACTTAAATAAATACCAGAATAAATTTAATAAACACTCAGACCCGGAAACGCAGACATTTAAATGTTCGACACATGAATGCCTGCCCCCGTAATAAATAATAATAAATACCTATTTACAATTGATAAAAACAAAAGGTTTTCTAAGATAAACATGGAATCAGGTATGGTGTTAAATATAAACATTAAACTGTTTCTCAGAAATGTTTTGAATATCATGCTGATAAACTTTAGTTAAAAACAAATATTTACGCCTCATAAATTTATTTAAAAAGTACGTATATCAGTTTTGCCAAAACAAATTAATGTGATTTGTGAAGTCAGACAAAATGATATAGTAATGATATTTATACATGGTTGTGTAGTATTAATATGAAATAAAATGGCTGCATTTGCAGCGGTGGAAAATGGTCAGTAAAGTCAGTATACATATATCAAGGGCTGGTGGTTTCTGTTTGTAGGACTGTTTTGTTTTCAGTAGCTTACTAAAATATATTGCTTAAAGAATTTGTTCTATTACTGCCACTTCGAATTTAACGCATTATCATTTATTTGATAAGGAAATTTATCTTTTTTCTTTAAGACGGAAAACGTAAAAATAAGTAATTTAACGCACTAAAAAACGAGTATGTCTTGCTGAACTAAACAGAAGAGGATAATTTTCCATAAATTCAAATAAAAAAATGATTGCTTAAGAAAACTATACTTTATTTTGTTTACAAGCAATATTTGCCATGTTTCAATTATTGTAAAAACTTTATTAATCGATATTGGGTTCAGTAATCTTTTAATCTTATTTTGAAACTTGCCGACCTGGCAAATTTCGTTCTCTTGGCACTCAATACTCGGTACAAAACAATACTTGACCTACTACTTGGCACAAAATACAATACTTGACCTGAAGATGTGTATGTATAAGTAAGATGATAACATGTACGTTTAAATGTTTCTCTACATTATTTCAAGTTATTCAATCAATTTATGCTAATGTCTATAATTTCCAAACTAAGTAACGTATAACTTCTAAAAACAAACTAAACTAAAAAAAACTACAGGACAATCTGTAAATCCCGTAATACAAATCAAAAAATGAATAAATTAAATCTGACTACTTGTTCATAAATGATAGCCATATTTACATTCGATTTATGTTCTGTAAAAATATTTTTTTTAGTAAATATCTTCGATGTACAAAATTAACTATTCTGTTGTTAAGATATATTTTTAGTATTTTTACTTAAAATTTTATCAGAGAAAACAGGTAGTTTAAGAAACTTATGAAGTCGCTTTGATATCTAGCTGAACTAAAAAATTAAATAAAAAAACACGAGTGAAAATTTCATCCGTCTTATTAATAAATGTGGTGTAGGGTAGGTGTAAGATTAAGTTGATATTATAGTCTGTATTACATTGTAATAAAGACTATAATACCAAGTTAAACCTTGGAGTACTTTACTCCTTGTTTATTAATAAGTCAGTATAAGTTTACTGTTCCGCATATCTGTTTACAGTCTTTAAAATAATTGAAACCATAGTACCTACTATATTATACTTTCGTGACTAGCGGTAGCGTGTTCATTTATTTGGTTAAGGATTTATATTGTATTCATGAAAACATCTTCGCAAATATTGCACTATTTTAAAGTGCTATCAATAACCATAAACGGTATTAAAGTGAGTTAGGCTTAAAAGACTCAATGCCAATACCACCGCTGACGTTATTATAGAAATTTTAAACCGGATCTAATTCTGATCTGATTTTTTTTTGTGATACTGGAAGGCAAATAAGCAGATGGATTTATGATGGGTAAGAAATTCACGCCGCCTAGAGACATCAAAGGTACTATTTGGTCCCCAGTCCTTGATATGTGTGTGAAGTTTAATTCAATCTGATCTTTTTTTGGATGAAAAACACGTTCTAAGATTCCGATAAATAGATATAAAAGCTCCAAAAAAGCTTTTTATTTTCATAAAAAGGACGACGGTGCAGGCTGGCTTTGAGGTTGCTGGAGGCCAAATGGAAAACAAATTTTTTTTACCGACGTTCTCCAAAATATGATTTACGCACGTAACTAACATCATCTAACATTTGTAATTCATGTTGAATTAACTAGTGAATATTTTAGAGATGTGGTCAGTAAATGGTCAGTAATTTTGAAAGTTTAAGTCAGTAAAATCAGTTTTTGTTTACATATTTTTTTAACAAATATTCCTTACCATAGAATCAAGCCGTTTCCAATTTAATTAGTTATTTTTACATTTCCTGATTAACAGTTTATGCATTTCTAAACTGTCTACTTGCAAATGATTCAAAATGTTAGAGCCAAAATGTCGTTTTCGTCAGGTGTGGTGGAGTGCTTGAAGATCATCACGGCTGCGAAGTCGGAGCGCATCGCCAAGTTCGCGTTTGATTACGCTGTGAAGATGGGACGCAAGAAGGTGACCGCCGTCCACAAGGCCAACATCATGAAGCTCGGCGACGGACTGTTCCTGCGCAGCTGCGAAGAGGTCAGTACACTGCCCCACATAGGCCACACACCACACAACACACACCACACATACACCGCACATAGAAGAAGGTCACCGCCGTTCACCAGGCCAATGTGGAGCTCGGCGACGGACTGTTCCTGCGCAGCTGCGAAGAGGTCAGAGGCCAACTCTTTGGGTAAAAAACCTATTCACATCAGTGAAACTTGGAGAAAAGATGTAATAGTGGTAATGGTACTGGTGTCACTATATTTCAGTGGTGATTATTACTGGTGATTATGACTTGCCCAAGAAGAGTCTTGGGCAAGTTAATATTACAATAATTTTATATATTTAAAAAAAAATCGCCTCTGTGGTCTAGCGGTCCGGGTGTTGGACTTGACTGCATGAGGTCCCGGGTTCAAATCCCGGGTCGGGCAACATAAAGAAAATTTGGTTTTTCCAATTTTCTAATTAAAAAAATATTGGTCGGGATTGGAAATGTGCCCGGTTGGCGATAGGCTTGCCACCTAACACATTGTGGGACTTAGTGTCTTCGGCTAGTCGTGGGTGCCTTGGTTGTACCTCTGCCTACCTCTTCGGGTATATGGGCGTGAAGATACTTTCTAATTTAAAAAAAAATGTTGCCCGGGATTGGATATGTGCCCGGTTGGCGATAGTCTTGCCACCTATCACATTGTGGGACTTAGTGTCTTCGGCTAGTCGTGGGTGCACTGGTTGTGCCTCTGCCTACCTCTTCGGGGATATGGGTGTGAGATACATTTTTATAAAAGCATTGGTGAACGGGCAGGGCATAGGATTGATCATTTGACGTTTTCTTGAAGTAAAGTATGATCAAGGCATGTAGCCGCCTCAACATCTAAAAACATTTTAATCTTTTAACTAAATAATAATAATAAATGTGTTTGCAACACTTGCTTACTTATACAGGAAGGGAATATGTAGAAATAAAGTTGAGGATGTAATTTAAGAAATCAATTTTTGTTAATGCCCATTAAATACATTTCAAAAATTTAAGC
>NJDC01057512.1:31260-58397 GCA_002245475.1 Calephelis virginiensis | reverse complement strand
AAGGTAAAGGCAATATTTTAAGTGACTTAAAAAGTGGCTTGCATGAATGTAATTGATTGACACTACATATAGCATGTATACACTTCTTCTGAACTCTAAAGAGTCTAGTCAATTCTACAGAATTCCCCCAAATAGGAATACCATACTACAAGACTGAAGAAACATTGAGATTAGATTGAGATTAAAGAGAATTATGAGACTAAAGTTTACAAGTAGACATTAAACATGTTTCATATTGGAAACCAAAGCGTACTTTTTGGTTTGAAACAAAGCATATATTTGTATAAAAAAATGTTAGTAAGTTCTATGAATCAAAGTTCTCTTTAATCTCAATCCAATCTGAATGTTTCTTCAGTCTTGCAGTATGGTATTCCTATTTGGGGGAATTCTGTAGAATTGACTAGACTCTTTAAGAGTTCAGAAGAAGTGTATACAACGAGCGATATGTAGTGTCAATCAGTTGGATTTAAGTAAGCCACTTTTTAGGTCACTTAGAATATTACCTTAACTTTGTTTATATATGTAGGTTGTATGTGTATTTGTAAAAAAACATCAGCACTTGTTTCAAACAAATGTTGAAATCCTAGGTTTGTTACATTTTAGAAAACTACATGTGCTTTACCAAAAACTTTACATTTACAAAAATAATGAATATTGCATTTCCATTCGTATATACAAACAAATATTGATAATCTTAATCACTGTCATTAAAAATATTTCGAAAGAAGGAATTCAACTTACTCTTAGAGAAAACATATTATAGTGTCAAAAATTTTGTTGCAGACAAGAATAAATAATTAAGTATTTCTAATATAATTAATTTTATTGTAGAAATTTTGGTCGCCGAATAGTTTATTTCGCCGTTTTCTCTCCTGTCTGGCGAGGTTTGGAAACTGATGGTAGTTTACGGTAGACAGGGTTAAATTTATTTACATTCTAAAATTGTTTGTATTTATAATTATTAATCGTGTAATGAATACAAAAACAGTGTGTACCTAAACAGTTATTAAATACATATATATCATCAAAAAATACCTAACTTTATGAAATAATTAAAATAACGAATGTCAAAGGTTTGAAAGTATTAGCACACTACAAGTAGGTAGATAGGTAAAGTATGTTGTATGTTGTATGTGTGACGTTGTGACGTTCCGTCAGGGCGCGCGGCACATCTTCTCGGGCGCGGTGGGCAAGAACATCGCCAACCCCACCGCCATGCTGCTGTGCTCTGCCAACCTTCTCTCGCACGTCAACCTCCACTCGTACGCCGACAAGATCAAGCACGCCGTCAACAAGTCAGTATACGTCTATTTATAATAGCTACGAACGTTACATTATATTGATAGTGAAAGGTTCGACCCGGCGATGATCTCTCGGTTACATCGTCGTTCAAAATTTTGGAAATTTATAAAACACTATCTGTACCCGAAAGGTAGAGATTTCGTATATACTGCTAATTTCAGGTAGCCATCCAAAAAGCACTTGTGAGGAGTCTATAAAATACTAAATCATCCACCAGATCAAAACGCGAAGTTCCAGAAACTTATATTTATATATTTATTATTATATATTATTATTATATATTTCTTAGTCAAAACAGTCAGAAATAATGAAAACTATACGCCCTTAACGGATCTAGGTTGAGTTACCCTGTAACCCTGTACAAAAGTCCAAAAGTCAGCTTAAGAATGTGTGTATGTGTAGAAATCGTGGAACTTGGTACTTAATTATTTACTTACTCAACTCACTTAAATACAATAGGGAGATATATGGTGTCGCGAAGTTTTTTGTAAACGGACTTTAATTTTGTAGAATATTTTTTCTTTTATCTTTAATGGTTAAAATAAAAGTAATATACAGAAGTCCATTTCTCCTTGTCTCGTGCTATTTGCGGCCAGCAAGAGCCAGCAATTTTGACTATTTCTTCTTCCTACCTTCGTCTGTCTTTAAGTAAGGCGCTTTCCCTTCGACTTCGGCCGGTCCACCTCTCGTCCGTTAGCCTGGCTCCTTGCGCCGCCCAATTCCACTTTAATTTATCTTATTTAAGTGTGGCGATTTCTTGGGGCTTTTTGATATTGAGAATATAAGCAATATACTGAATAAAACAATATTCCATTCATTTTATTAATGTTGTAACAAAAAAATACTTCCATAATGTACTGATAACGTTAAACTTTAAGAACATCTTGTAGGTATCCACTTATTGAAGCGATAGGTTACCGAGGAAGGTCGAAAATATACCATGCCAAGAGGATTTCGATAGTAAAATACGCTGTTATACAGAGGCGGAAGTGAGGCAAATGAGGTTTCTTCTAGAACTTTCTTCATATTGTTCCATCTTTATACCCAGTTATTTTTCCAGAGGTCCGACCGCGAATCTAGCATTCTAGAGGATTTTCGTCGCAATATTTATACTTTGTCGAGCTGATTCCTAGAAGTTTCCGTGCCTCGCGCCTTGAACCATTCTGTTTTGTGCAGACGTGTTTGTTCGATGCTAAAAGTTCTATTATCCTCCACAAATCGATTCTTGGCGAATTGGCGCTGCTTGCCTAAATCTTCGGTGGATGAGTTTTTATTTAACAAGACTCAAAATAAGCAAAGGATATGGACCACTTTTCATACACAGTTTGCCCTTTAACCAACAAACAATATGTAATGCTTAAAATACTCCAATCAATCAATAGGCACTTTTTTGTCAAGTCGAACTAAATCAAAATCTCCAAAAAAATTTACAAATTGGAAAGATGTTAAATATTTGACGGATTGGTACATCACTGCCTTATCTGTTCCTTCCTCTATAACGTCTCTGGTTGTCGTTAACGTGTTCCTGAGGATAAGGTAGCCGGTAAACTGAATTTTGCTCGAAGCCTAACATCCCAGTCTCAGGTCTCTCAGTCTCTCAGTCTCTACGCACCATTACCACCTTCCGATTTGGACATTAGGAAATTAGTCTGATTGTTTGCTTTCCAAAATCATAAAAAAAAAGATGCTATAATGCCCGACAATTTTCTTCCTTGGTCAACCAGCATTTTTTCATTAATGTTATGTAAAAGGAATACAACATACTGTTTATGATTTGATAAACTTATAGAATTAGATACTTTAAAAATGTAAAAAATAATAAGATCAAATCATTTTAAGTCAGAATCACACACACACACACACATACACACACACACACACACGTAAGTACGAATTGAGAAAAATAATCAAATTGGTGGCATTTTGCACAATTTCATTAAGTTACAGTGCTCAAGTGAAGTACACTCGAAGAAATCAGTGAAATGTGTATTTCCTCGTTGCCGCCAAAATTCATTAGTAAGGTTTGAAAAATTGAAGACCTATTTCGCTTAATCGGGTCACGATGTAAACTTAAACTTGACTGTGGCAAATGCTGACACAATACTACTAGAAAACAATAAGCACAAAATAATTTAAAAGGTGTGATTGACGAAATGATATTGGCGTTTAACACATCATGACGCTTTGTTGTATTTTGTAGTAATATTTTATTAATCTTGATAAATAAATAAATAAAAGGTGCGTGCGCTATTCACACACGATAGAACTGAAACTTCAGTAAATCGACAAAAGAATGAGATGAATATATATTTGTGTCTCTTATCTGTCCTTTTTCCGTTTTTCCGTTCACCCGTTTTGAAATCACAACGATTCTAAAGAACTTTCACTTCAACAAATGAATGAATTGAAATCTTTTATTTTCGAAACCCGCCATCGTGCCCGTTTTCAGAAACGTAAGTGTTATAAATATATCAGGTAGTGTACTAACATTGTGTAAATGAAAAGCTTAGAACGAAAAATTGTTGGAAGATCATTTGGATTACAAATCGGTAGGAAGAACTATTTCGGGTAAAGCACTTTAGTAGGTCCACGTTGACACCTGTGTAAGTCGACAAACGAACATATTGAAGTCGATGTGAACATTCATACAACAAGTTCTATCGAGTTCCGTTGCGTTCTGGTGGCAGGCCGTCTACTACTTCAACATTATCCGAATAATATTAAAATCATATTTCTTTACCCCCGACGGAAAACCAGGATGTCATAAGTTTGACGAGTCTCGATGTGTGAGTGTGTGTATGCGAGCACGACGGTGTGTGTGTAGCAGCTTACTTTTGAACGGATGGATCGCAATCGATACAGATTGGATCGATCGAGATGTAGGTTTCTTTCGTGGTTAATTTTTTTAGTGTTATTTACGGTCTATAATTGAAAGCAGACTTTATTCAAACGTCAGTACTAAGTTGCTTAGTAAGTAACTCACAAAATTATTGTTATTTTCAGAGTGTTGGTAGATGGGAAGGTCAGGACGAAGGACCTGGGCGGACAGTCCACCACCAAAGACTTCACCAACGCCATCATCCACAGCCTTGTGTAGGCTAACCCTCCCCCACTCGTAGAGTTGTTTAGATATAGGCGTTATTTATTTATCCATAACGTACCGTGAGTATTATCTGTATTAGCTGTGTGTGCAATCGCAGCAACTGTATTGTTTAAGAATGAACAATGTTACCGATGTAAATAAATTTATGTTGATAATCGTTATTGCTTTTTTACTTATTGATACAATTTTATAAACATTCTAATAACCGTTTAGTGATTTTTTTGGCCCGAACCGTGGACCTCGAGAAGTCAAGTCCGACGCCGAACTGCTAGACCACAGAGGCAATGTAAATAAATAAATAAACTAAACAAATAACTGTGGACAAATTACACCAATTCATTTTACCTCAAAGTGAGCAAAATATGTGATGGGTGTTAGTCAATTATTATAGTGCATACACTACATTACACATATATGTAATAATATATTATGTATAAATGTATTACATAAATTTTAAAGAAAGAAAAAATTTCGCCCCAGACAGGATTTGAACCTGTAACCTTTCGTCTCAAGCCGACGAATGCTCTAACCAATTGAGCTACTGAGGATTCAAGTCCCGTGGCGAAATTTTTAATTCCTTTCTATTATTATTATTAATTTATCCCAAGCACAGGGCAAGTGCTAAAATAAAAATATGTATTACATAAGTTTTTTTTTTAAACTGTCACATAAATAGGTACGTACTTGATCGCGGGAGTCCAAGGAGGAATTTAAAAGTAACGTGAGCGTATCGGTGCCCTTGTTTAGATTATACTCTGCTTAAAGTTTGAGATTAAGACAAACAACTCCACTTTTAATTTCAATTATTGCTTAAACCAAATGTAATAACTTCTTTTTTTTACTATAAGTTCCAAATGGTTATAAAAAATAAGATTTAAAGTGTTTTAGATGAATTAAAAGCATAATTCTCAACAAAATTTTTGTTTTTTTTATTGAGTTAAATAAAATGTATTACGTCGTGTTAAGTCTCACCTGTAAAATTTTCCCCAGCGGAGTTGGTAGGTTTGCACATGAGGATGTCGAAATGTTTTCTCCAACAGCGAATCAAACAGGTACCTACAAGTTACAACTGTAGTAGTAGTGTAATACGGCAATTCAATGTTTACTGTCCAATATTTAAAAAAAAACTGTTCGCTGAACAATTATAATAACTTTTTTCGTTGCACGAAAATTCACAAATACTTGTCTCAAGCGGCTAAAGTGCTGATGACACTCGCTCTTCCATTGGTTTTTTTTTTTAAAAAAGTATCTTCACGCCCATATCCCCGAAGATGTAGGCAGAGGTACAATCAAGGCACCCACGACTAGCCGAAGACACTAAGTCCCACAATGTGATAGGTGGCAAGCCTATCGCCAACCGGGCACATTTCCAATCCCGACCAACAATTTTTTTTATTAGAAAATTGGAAAAATCCAATTTCTTTTTGTTGGCCGACCCGGGATTCGAACCCGGGACCTCAAGCAGTCAAGTCCAACTCCCGGACCGCTAGACCACAGAGGCGATAATTGTTTTTTTTCAAAATATAGGAAATGTAAATATTTAATAATTACGTTTATTTAGATTTTTTATATTATTTATATTTTTTCACTCCACAACCAGAAACCTTGTAAAGGTTTATGCCCGTGGTCACACGGGCATAAACTTCACTATGACAATGTTTAAGTTTCAATTAAGTACATAAACACACACATAAGCTGAATGTAAATATAGTTAATTACACATTAACTATATTTACATTTAGCTTCATTTCGCTACAATATTAAAAATATTAAAGTTTACAGAACGATTGCCAAATTTCTATTTTTCATATTTTCATATATACAATCATCGACATGACATGTACCTTCTTTTGGCGAATCATTAGTTGCACAAGAAACAAAATACAAATTGCGTGCTTTAACCTTACATTTAAACTTACAAATAACAGGTTAATTACGTCGCGCGGCCGTGTCACATAATTATACAGGACGCTTCCAAAACTAAAACTCAATCGAACACAATATTTTATTAATATTCTAATGTAATGTTATCATATTAAGTATTCTTTACTTGTATGTATCCATATGCAAAATAAACACACATCGAAATCATGGCCTATTTATACGAATGTAAAAATTGTAGTAAGTACATATTATATTGAACTTTTTTTCTAAGGTTATACTTAAGATTAAACCGATTAATATTTTCTATTTGGTCTTTGTTTAATTTAATAATAGTGAATCGTGGTAATATACATGTACTCAGTCTCATTATACAATAAAAATTATTAGCAGATAATGACGTTATGTGTCTAGTACCATTATGCGATTATTTCATATTGTTTTATTACAAAATTTAATAAACATGTGAAAATAAGTGAAACAGCTTATTTATGAATCGTCTTATAGTTCATTAATTCAATGAGGTGATTCTTAACCTGACTGTACCCTTTTTTCAAAACAGAGTGTGTTCAGTTAACGAAAACGTGAAAATGACTACTCAAATTTAATTATTTGGACTCGCGTAAAAATGTTGGTGTGTCCACATGGCGACATAACTGGACACACGCGTGTCAAGTCTCTCGTGTCGAGTTGGTGAATCACCCAAATAAATGAATAAGCCTTCATTTTTAACTTTTTTCGGGTTAACTTCGGGTCTTAACAATGGTGTGGGCCATGAGATTTTCATTTTTCTATGGGACATGACCAATTACATGTAGGTATATTTGGCTTCTAGGGTAAATATTACAAGTGTGGCCAGCCTTTAATTTATTTTGCCGCCTTGTGGCCCGTGCCTGCCAAAAGGTTGCCGACCGCTGATCTAAGGGAGTGGGAGAAAAAAGAGTGAGGGGACGAGAATTTAATACTGCTTCTATTTGTGCCAAACAAGTTGCCATTTCTTCAAATGTAAAATGAGAAATATGCAACAAATTTGAAAAAATTCGATGCCCTGCTGTGCTAACTGCCCTCCACTCTGCGATTGAGCCAGAAATTTAAATAGTTCATTGTAAGTACCTACAAAGTTGGTAACGTTATCTGAAGTAATGCTTTTGGGTTTCCCTCGACGAGATAAAAAGCGGTTTAACGCGGCGAAGTAAGCTTTACTTAATAGAGCCGAAACGAGCTCGATGTGCCAGGCTTTTACTGCATGACAAAGAAAAATTGCTAAAAATGATTTAATTCATCTACCACCTCTACCGTTCCTGTCAGAAATCAACACAGGGCCCGTATAGTCGACCCTACAGTCTTAGAATGGAAATAATAATTCTATCCAAGTCCTAAGCAATTGACCCATAATAGGCTGAACAGTTTATGAATGTCTTATACTAGACAACAAAAGCTGGGGACCTGAATGAAAATATTATAGGTGAAAATTTAAGAATAATGTTTTATTTAGTCAAGTTATGCTTACTATACAAGAGAATTAGAAGTTATGTTTCATAGCTAAGTATATGGAGAATTGGTTATTCTACCACCAACACCAATTATATCATTACCATCTAGAAACGATGACAATCTATTTTTGATAGGTAATAGTTTTAGCTTTACGAATGTCATACTCAACCAAAAACATTTCCCTTTGACATTTTCGCAATATAAACCCCCGTATTCAAGAAGCGTACTTCGCTAAGTAATGGAACAACGATGTGCGAATTACGATATTTAGTTTAGTCTATGCGTTCCTTGGGTCAAGCCATCCAATTCATAATAATTTTCAATTATTGTTTATGAATTGGATGGCTTGTTGCAAGAAACGCATAACTCAGGGGTAGCCAACCGGTCGATCGCGACCATTAGTCTAGTCGATCGTAGCATTGCAAAAAGTATTTAATTTAAATAAATAGACCAGACTGCAACGTAATTAGCAACTGCTAAACTAGTGGAAGATACTGCGACGCAATTGGCCCCGGTATTAATACCCGCGTGTGACTACACACCGGCCGCAAATGTTCCCACCAAATTTAGAAGACCCTGTCACGTCACATCGGATCCTCCGGATCCCATAAAAGCGGCAAACGCAAGTTCTCCCAGTAACCAGAATGCAACACCAAGCCGAGCCACGGTCTCTCGGGAGACAGCCCTTGTTGCTGATATTGTAGGTAACAGTCGAATCGATCTAAATAATGTTTCTGGCTGAGCACTTTGCTCGGCCCACAAAGCCCGGTGAAGTTGTAAAAACCGCGAGATTGGCAACACATTAGTCATTTCCAAAAAAAATGCGACGCAATGATAAGACCTATAAATATTGATCAAACATTATTAAGACTTCCAACGTACTTGTTAAGTAAATTTAGGGAAACAATCTCATATTATGTGATAAGAAAAGCAACTCCTATGACTGTTCAATAAAAAATATGTTATGATTGTGTAATAAATACTATTCTGTTTCATTTAAGATTTCAAGAAGTATGTAAGTGGTTGATCACACAGGGTTTCGTTAGCAAACAGTAGATCTTTGGTCTAATCAAGTTGGCCACCCCTGGCATAGCTAAATGTGGTAATTCGCACATCGTTGTTTCATTACTTAGCAAAGTTTGCTGCTTGAATACGAGTGTAAGTCTAATGATATTTCCAACTCCTTAGTTGATAAGTGGCCTCGCAATTTGTTTGTTTGTTTTTTTGTAATTATTAATAAAACACGAAATTTATGCCATCGTTCTTTGCAATTTACTAAAACTAGATGTATTCTTTACGAGATCTGATATGGAATCTGTGTTAATAGTAATAGTGCTAGCTTCAATTAAGTGATAATAAATAATTAATTCAGGTAAATCTTATTTAACGCACGAGTTAGGCATCGTTGGCCATTCTAGTTCATCTAATAGTAAGTATTTGGGGCCTGACCATCATAAAGAACAAGTGCTGATTTGGTCAGCCTTCAGCCCTCGAGAAACTAGATCTCAATGTTTGAGTCACACCAAAATCTAATTCTCTGTATAGGTATAGTTAACGAGTGTAATACTTTATTACACAACCTTGCAGATAGCAAAGCTCCTCAAAACTCAAAACGGATACTCGGAGGCTCAATTGGTCCTATTCCACTCTTACATGTTACAAGGTGACTCTGTATTAAGTTTTATTTATCAATTGAACAAGTATAAAGATAGGCTCCATATGCACGTTCATAACTATCTGAAAAAATGTGTATTTCATGAGTTTTTACTTGACGACCAAGAAACCAACGAGGAATTTTTAAATAGTTAAGAGAAGGTAATGTATTGATCCAAAGATGTTTTATATCATATGGGACCTCGTCATCCTCATTTAGCTATCCACAACCGCTGCTTTAAAATTTTAGCTTCTACTACACAGGGACCTACGTGACCAAGAGTGTCAAAATTTTTTATACAATATAAAAAGATATCTAAGTCGCAATTCCAATTTATTCCCAAAGTTTTTGAAGCGACTTGTTTATTGTTTGGTATACCTAAAGACCCATGAGATCCTTCTTCAGTATTCCTTGCCATATCTTCAATCTGTGGGCGTGCTCGTGGGTAGGAAAATTTAAAAGAAAACAGTTAATTTGTAAAAATGATAACATTGTGTAATTAATACCATAAATTGTATGATAAGTATTCGTCTCACATTAAATTAACACTGAATCGATTCTTTAATAATTTTACTTAAGTAGTTAAAAATTAAAATTCACCAGATATAATATGGCGATTTGTCGCAGACGTGGTGCGCTGACAGTTTCTCGTTCCAAGGCACGCCATGTAATGTAAATTAAAAAAAATTCAACCGTATAGGTGACAGTGCTATTTTTCCACGCGACGTAATCTGTCATTGTAAACCGAAAAGTACAAATAAAAAAAGCTTAGTAAAAACCTAAAAATTTGGTCTGATGCCCAATCAGACTTCTACTGTTGAACCACAAGAAACAGGTAATTACATTTAAAAATTACTACTGTAGATAGCATAACTATTAAGTACGTGTACATCTCCCCCGAGTTGGTCCGGGCTCCTTTGTAGAATAGACCATCTGCCTTCCTTGCCAGGCAGCTCGTAAAAGGCGAGCATAGGCTTACCATCACTAACACCGTGACATCCGACTAGGTGGTAGAGTTTGGCAGCGACTCGCCCGGATTGGTACCACCGCCTTACCTATTCCTGCCGCCATAACGTCATGACGTGTTCCGGTTCGAAGAGTAAGGCAGCCGGTAAACTTACTTTTGCTCGAGGCCTAACATCTCGGCCTCAGGTTGGCAACGCACCATTACCACCTTTGGTGTCTCTAGGCGGCGTGAATATCTTACCATCAGGAAATCCGTGTGCTTGTTTGCCTTCCTATAACATAAAAAAAACATAACTAAACATGGACATTGACAAAAATCGATTTCTTAAATTACCTACTTAGCTTAATTTCTACATACCTGTTCTTCCCTCCCCGTGGGAGTTAGCAAATACTGCAAACAGATTTATTACTATTATTTAGTTAAAAGACTAATATGATTTTAGATGATGAGGCCCATGCCAGAGTGAAGTAGCCCACTTCAAGAAAACATTACATTGATCATTCGTATGCCCTGCCCGCTCACTACCGCTTCAATTAAATTGTTGATACTTAAATGATAAGTTGGTATGTATAAGTTTTGTTTAATTGTTGTGCATTGGACGTACTTGAAACTTGAACTCGTACTCTGTCGCCTCTGTGGTCTAGTGTGGTCTGGGGTAAGATTCGACTATATCAATATGTGTGTTCAATTTCAAAAATAAAAGCAACGTTGCCCGGGACTGAACATGTGCCCAGTTGCCGATAGGCTTGCCATCTGTTACATTGTGAGATTTAGATCTTCAGTTAGTCGTGCAAGAGATCCCACAGACGTGTTACCGACCGCAAGCAATAACTACGCACTTTTGTTGTAAAGTCCCAGGTTTGGAACGCATTAGGTAATAATACCGTTATAACTGGTTCTACGAAAGTGTAGTAGGTGATAAGAAATGTCTTCAGAATTGCACAAGGTGCTCAATATCAATGTGATGTGCACACACAAATCTTTTAATTTTGACGCAATGCTCGATGGTGAAACTCAACGGAAGATACTAAGTCCTCCAATGTCTCAATTTTGACTTTCTCAAAGAGCGTTCGTTAATTTAATATTATTTTCAGGTCATGGAAAACTCGGATGTGCAGACCAACTCGGTAGCAGCAACATTGTGCTAGATATCATGTTACATTTACAATTTTGTATTGCGTTATTGAAATGTCTTTGATAGAAAATAAATAAAATGTGAATAAGATCATAGAGATTTTTATTATAAAAGTCACATTGAAATTATTAATAACGTGGAATAGCCTGCCTGCATTTTTCATTTTAAAACTTTGCTATATAGATAACTTGTCAGCTTCTTCAGCTTACTTGCAATTAAAAAAAGAAACACAAATGTTAGATGTCGAGTTCAATTCTAGCATACGGTTGAACGCTAATGTTCCCCAGATGACAGTCTGAACGTATAGTCTCTTACTAGTCTGTGGATTGTGTCTGCTACGGTTGATGAACCGCTTAAATAATTATCTACATAAAAATCGAGTGTAATAGAATTTTGTACGTCTTTGTCTGTTGCTGTATGTGCTAAACTAACCAAACATTTTGTGGCTAAATATGGTGATGACGCCATATCGTATGTTACTGTATTTAAAGTGTAACTATTTAAAGGTTCCGATTGATTATAACGAAATATTATTTGTTGTATAAACCGTTGTAATGGATTTTATTTCACGGCTCTATACATTTTTTCTATATCGTCAGTAACAACATATTCATGCTGTCGAAAACACAATAATATTGAATAAATATCTTCTTGTACAGTTGGACCGACCATTTGAGTCGATTATGTCAAGTGATAGCCCAAAACTAGTGATTCCTGAACCATCTAAAACCGTATTGCCGAGGCTCGACTTCAGGGTAACTCCGTGATGAGCTAAAAAGTAGTTTATTTCAATTACAAAAATATACTTCAATATTCAATTAAAAAGTACTTAGTTAATTTCCTGAACGAAGGATTTTGATTTTGTATTCATGTATCCTCTAGTGTTCATATTCCTGCATTAACTGTATGTACCTTTTTTCAATTCAGTTTCTCGTAGAATTTCTTAGGAAAAAGCTTTTGCTTTTTGATAAGAATCGCCTAAGACTGATGGGTCTTTCTTAACGACAAAATAACCATCCTTATCACATAAAGTATTTTGATTAAAGCTCTGCTCGCACGCACGTTCATCGGGGGATAAAGAGTGCTCGTCTGCGACAGTGTCTAGCTCCCAGAAACGAGTAAAGTCTGGACTGGTATTTCCATCTATTAAATGAGAAACAGCAGGTGAATTAAGACGGTCTTCATAACCAGATACTGGCTTACCCAGTTTCGTTTCGTATAATTTAGCCTGATTTTACCTAAATTAATGAAATTATTTCCTTAGACTAACCAAAAGATTTCAGCACCTACCAATATGTCTATAGATACTCGAAAGTTAAAGGAACGTTAAATGCAGGGTCAACGAGGTTAATTCCCATTGGAGGATGAATGTTGTCTATGTTTATAAACGATGATGGCAAATTATGAGATATATGGGGTAAAAGAAGACAGTCTAAAGTGAGACTAAAGTCATTGTATAGAGATCCAAGAGTAAGTCTGCATGATTGTGTAACATGAGAATTACTACTGTTGATACCTGTCACAGTGGAGCTAGTGTCGTGAGCGTGACGTGGCAAACCTTGCTTACCGTACTCTGACTCCGTGACAAAGTTCGCAGTCCTCCCGTTGTTCAGGAGCAGCCGAGCAATGTACACGTCATCTCTACCGTGCAACATCTTTACACAAGCTGTGGAGGAGTAGTAAACTGTTGATGATCGTTTGAATTTACAAAGTTAATGATGTGGCCAGTTGATAGATGAACTGCTAAGTTTCATTGAACACTGTCCTCTCGTGTAAATGTAAGAGAGTGTTGTGCCTTTTTTTTAATTTTTACAAGAGGTGAGTTTACAATTCTTTTTAAAATGTCCTGGACGTAAACAATCATGACAAACCTTTGAAGTTTTAGCTTGTTGAATACGACTTTTTATTGATAGTGCTCTAAACTTTGCACAATGAAAGAGGAAGTGATCTGGGCTACACATTGGACACGTAAACTTTTTTTTTATTATGTTGATTATATTTACTATGGTTAGAAGTAATAAAATTTGTATTAGATTTACAAGACTCAATTTTTAGAAACTTACTGTTACCTTCTTGCAATGTTTCTAAAAGATTCGCTCTGTTATTTAAAAATGCAATAAAATTATTTAAAGTAGGATAAGTGATATTATTTTTATGTCCTTCCACACTCTGACTTCTTTTGTCTAACTTTTCAATCATTATGTGAATAAGTAATGTATCCCAATGCTGCGTGGATTAACCTAGGGTAGAAAGAGCTCACTGATTTTTGTTAGTTGCGTCTATTAATCGACGAATTGCGGAACAGCTTTCATAATCCATGTGCTGTATTTTAAAAAGAGCACTGACATTTGTATCGTATCTGTTACATAATAAAGTCCAATCAGCTTCATAATTATTTTCTGCTGTAAAGTCTTAATTGACAATGACAAGTAAGGCACTGCACTTGACTGATGCACGAAGATAATGTAATTTGTTAATGTCGTCCATGTCGTGTCTGTTGTGTATTAGGGAAGTAAATGTATGTTTATATTCAAGCTAGTGTTGAGACTGCCCATTAAATCAATTTTTGGAAGTCTAACAGAACTAAATTCAAAATTACGTGCCTGTACAACTTGTTGCATGGTTTTTGGGAGATTCCGAACGGAGTATGTTGCGAGCCACAGCTACGAACGCATAGTACTGGGTCACAAAGCACTCCCGTTCCTTAATCGCGTTATCAGGATGTTATGAAAGCATTTCGATAAGTCTTTTCCGAAAGCGTTTTGATTAGCAACTGTAATTTATCGAAATAAGGATATAAGATCTCAAACTTACCAAGCGACATTCTAAATCTAGCAGTTGCAAGCTTCTTGGTTAATTGCAGTTTTGTAGTATATTTAAGAAGTTTTTAAAGATCGTAAGCTTAGCTTTTACCTCTTTAGCATCGTTCATAAACTTACCACCACGTCGTTTAATTAAAGTGTCAACTTTTTCTTGCGACATAATTAAAAATTAAATATATAAAAATTAAAATAAATTTGAAGGCGCTAAAAGATGCGCACAAGGTTTGTACGTATGTCTTACGCCGAGAACAATATCTCAGACTCAGGTATAAAGTTAAATAAAAGATCACGTGGCCGGTTAGTGATAAGAACCGAACGGCGCATGGCGCTTGCACAAAATTGGTAAAAATACCTGCTTACCAGTTTTACAAGCTATACGATGCGAATGTTCTGGTTGTTTTAAAGAATATGTAATTATTTAAATAAGAGGGAATGTACCCAACAAATATGAATGGTATTTATAACTAACTTTAAAGACGACAAAAGTATTTTTTACTAAAAGTGTTCACTGCTGCACTGAAAATGGCTTCAAGCTTCTGGACTGGAAAATACTTGGCATCAATGTCAACGGCAAGTACATCACTCACCTTCGATTCGCAGATGATATTGTGGTCATGGCGGAATCGCTGGAAGACTTGAGCAAGATGCTCGGTGACCTCGACAAAGTTTCCCAACAGGTGGATCTTAAGATGAACTTGGACAAGACGAAAGTCATGTCCAACGTTCATATTGCATCTATACCTGTTCACGTTGGGAACTCAATTCTTGAAGTTGTTGATCAGTATGTGTACCTAGGTTAAAGAGTTTAGTTAGGTAAATCCAACTTCAAGAAAGAGGTCGATCGCCGAATCCAGCTCAGACGGGCACCGATCGGTAAGCTAAAGCCTAAAGTCGAAAATCTTCGACCAGTGTGTGTTACCGGTGATGACAAACGGAACTGAAACTTTGCCCATTAAATGTGGGTCTCTTTAATAAGGTCAATGTACTATGGAGAAAGCTAATGACGGTGTTTCTCTGCGAGTTATGATAAGTAATTCGGTGATTCGCAAGAGAACGGGAGTAACCGACATAATCCAGAGAGTCAGCAAGCTGAAGTGGCAATGGCCATTCTACTAGCTCGCATAACCGACAACCGCTATGAAAGAAAAGTTCTCGAGCACCGCACCGGAGGACGTAGTGTTGGACGATCTCTCACCCGGGAGTTCTTTCACGAACACATGTCAGTATTACTACGTTAGGCTTGTCACATGCTGTGTCATTTAGTGGACTATTTGCCACAACGGTTACACTGCTTACGCGGAATTAGCAAAATAAAGGCTTATTTTACATCTGTTATAATGGATTATGCAAATAACGACTGATTCAATAAAATATCTCTAGCATGATCAAAGTATAACATCTGGCGTTGATCAGGACTCATTGATTTGATTGAACCTTTGCTGTTTCAATATTTTTATTATTGACATTTTTTCATGCTTTAAGCATAGCCACTTCCTATTATACGCAGATTATCTAAATTTTATCATAAAATCTCCTTTGTTGATTATTGCTACACATTACAAGGTGACTTAAATCGTCTCACTCAGTAGGTACTGTAAAGCAATTAAATTGTATCTTAGTTTAAATAAATGTAAATCCATCACCTTTACTAAAAATAATAATATACAGTTTTAAAGAAAGTAAAGAAAGAAAAAAATATTTATTTGCGGAACATAAGTGTTAAAAAGATGTTACAAAATTATTTAGGCGTTCCAACATATTCCACCAACTTGAGGTGTGCAAATATTTTAATAGGTATTAATCAAATTAGTTATTTTAGTTATTTATTTACTTGCTATTTACACACTGTTTTTTGTATTGATCACATGATTATTTATTAATACAAACAACTTTTATAATATAAATTAATTTATCCCTATCTACCGTAAACTACAACCGTTTCCAAATCTAGCCAGGCAGGAGCAGAAACGGTGAAACAAACTTCTCGGCAACCGACATTTCTGCAATTAAATTATTCATAGTAGAAATACATTATTAATTATTCTTATCTGCAAGAAAATCTTTGACACTTTAATATGTTTTCTCTAAAAGTAAGTTGAATACCTTCTTTCGAAATCTTTTTAATGGAAGTTATTTAAGATATTCAGGTTTTTTCAGGTTAGGAGTTTTTTGTTGGGCACATGTAGTTTCTCATTATTTCTAAAGTGTGATAAACCTAGGACTTCAGCATTTGTATGAACCAAATGATAATGTTTTACAAATATACATACAGCCATATAAACAAGGTAAAGCTAGTATTTTAAGTGACTTCAAAAAGTGGCTTGTATGAATGTAGTTGATTGACACTACATATCGCTCGTATACACTTTTTCTGAACTCTAAAGAATCTAGTTAACCTCAAATAAAACCGTGGAAGAAGAAACATACCCGTGATGAGCTATCAGGGACGCCTAATTTTTCTCAGCACATATACAAACCTATCGGTAAAGACTTTCTTGCGGTTTCCACTTACTTTTGATATCTCAACACATTGCTTTCTATTCCCTAAATAGCTTTTAAACCATTCTAATGAATTACCTCTAGTACCATATCTCTCGAGTTTCGTTAACTAAATTTTATATTGTAAATTTGTAATACAAAGTCAAACGTTTTACTCATACTAAAATACAGCAAGTGAAAATTTCTTACTATTTAGGCATTCAGTTACTTTTTAACTAAATCGGAACATGAATATACAGGCTTATTGGAAATGTGTCCCGATCCCATTAACGGGGTGTAGATGAGGTCACTAGCTAACTAATTACCCATGAGTATGCGGGGAAGAAGTGAACCAATCACGAGTTTTATTTTTTTTCCTTTTTTTTAAAAAAAATAGGGTAATACAAC
Source organism: Calephelis virginiensis (assembly GCA_002245475.1). Lineage (NCBI taxonomy): Eukaryota > Metazoa > Arthropoda > Insecta > Lepidoptera > Riodinidae > Calephelis > Calephelis virginiensis. The sequence continues at coordinate 41,153 of NJDC01057512.1, read as the reverse complement.
TTTCAAAACAAGATTTAAAAAAAACTACAGCGTATTTTAGTATAATCAGTTATTATCCAGTTACAGCTTACTCTAGTACATTATAAAACACAATAAAATAAATAAAAACATTCATAGTTTTGAAATAAGAGATAGAAAACTCTACATTTTTTATGATTTTTAAAATGTTGTTTGGAATAAAGTGTATTTTTTTTCAAAAAATCACCAATGTACTTGGACGGCAGAATATTTTAAAACATCTACACATTATTAGCTATCCATCAAGATACAACATTCACACAAAAATTTACAAAATAATTGTAATAAATATTAATAAACAAACAGGAAATGAACCTTGAATTTGAAATTTTCATTATAATCATTACAAACATTTTATAGCTGTAAACCAATTAGAACACTAGATCTAGCGTTGCCTTAAATTGATTTACAGCTCATTTTCAAAGTGAGATCCTCTATTTCTAATGTACAAGAGAAATAAAAAACCACAGTAAAATAATGAAAAACGTTAAAGGATTTGAAATAAGAAATAAAAAGCTCTACATTTTTATGATTTTTACAATGCTGTTAGGAATAAAGTGTAAATTTCTTCAAAAAATAAGCAATGTACTTGGATGGTAGAACACCTTAAAAACATCTACACATTATTGGCTAACCAATGTGCTACAATTTATCATAATAGCTATCCTATTGTCAAAATAATTTCAGGTAATACAGAGACCAGGTGCAAGTACTAAAAAATGTCGGTATGTTTCTTAAACAAGATAACTTATAATGCGACAAAAGACAGTAGGCTTAGCCATGAATGGACAAAAGGGACTGGTGAAAAGTTAAGAGTCATAAATTAAAAGGTCTCGAAAATTAGTTTATTGCCTTTTTTATCTGTTTTTATGTTTACCTAACAAAAGCGGCGACATATTGTATTAGTGCAAAATTCATTAAGATAAAAGGCTTCAAACTTTGTAATGCACGTTATAAGTCTTCAAGTAGTCTGTTTCTACCACTCGTACGTTACGGATACCTCTTAAACACACAAGATTATTCTTATTATTTGACCTCGCAATACTCACTGGACTGTTTCTAATATCTTTTGTGACTTGGGTTGTGAACTGGACTTTGATTGATTGCTCTATACTGATTTGGCGATATTAAAGGATTGTGATGTATGTCTGCACAACGAAATTTGTTCTCTAACGAGGACTACGCCGATATCATATATTTTTACGGATATTGTCGCGGCAATCTAATTCGACCACATTTTCCGCCAAATAATTTAACGGGTGCAGCTTATGAAAATGTTCTGCGAGAGGATATGTTTTCTCTGCTTGAAGACGTGTCTCTACAAACGAGACAGGAAATGATTTACCAACACGATGGATGTCCGGCACATTTTAGAATTACCGTGAGACAGTAGTTATATGCAAATTTTCCCGACCGGTGGATCGGTAGAGGAGGACCGATCCCTTGGCCGACAAGATCCCCAGACCTTACGCCCATGGACTATTACATTTGGGGGTACATGAAAAGTTTAGTCTACGACATTTCTCCTGTCTCTTCAATAGAAGAGCTAAGAAGCCATATTATAAGTGCAGCAGAACTAATAAAAAATAATTTGTCAAGTGCTGTAGTGAAAACTAGTCTTAGGAAGAGAATGCGTATTTGCATTAGGAATAGAGGATCTCACTTTGAAAATGAGCTGTAAATCAATATAAAGCAACGCTAGATCTAGTGTTCTAATTGATTTACAGCTATAAAATGTTTACACTGATTATAATGAAAATTTCAAATTCAAGGTTCATTTCCTGTTTATGTTTATTAATCTTTATTAAAATTATTATGTAACTTTTCGTGTAAATGTTGTATCTTGTTGGATAGCTAATAATGTGTAGATGTTTTTAAAATGTTCTGCCGTCCAAGTAGATTGGTGATTTTTTGAAAAAAATTACACTTTATTCCAATCAACATTTTAAAAATCATAAAAAATGTAGTTTTCTATCTCTTATTTCAAAACTATGAATGTTTTACATACATATCTTCACGCCAAGTCCCTTACGGGGTAGGCAGAGAGTATCGAGTGCCAGACCTCACGATCCTGACAAACCTGTCTTGCTTCCTTCACATTCATAACCCTTTTCATACAAACACGCCGGTTTCGGAGACTCTTGACACCACACTCGGATAATATCCGATTGATCTGATCGTGAAATGTCAGCCTTGGTCTCCCCGGGTACCTACATCCATCCACATTCGCATTGTATATCTGCTTTGTCAATCTTTCATCTGTCATTCTTTCCACATGACCGAACCAGCGGAGCATGCCCTTTCGCATTTTAACACCAACACTTTCTTTCAATCCCACTCTTTCTCGGTTCTGTATCTCACTGTTACGAATGCGGTCAGCGAGCGTTACACCACAGATTTTCCGTAGTGCTCTCATTTCGACCGCATTTATCCTACTTTCATGCTCTTTCTGACATACTCAACTCTCGCTTCCATACAGTAACGTTGGAATAAGCACAGAATTATGCAAAGCGAGTCTAGCTTTTTGACTTAAAACCTCGCTTTGGAATAGCTTACCCAACGCTCCATGCACACTATTCCCTGCACTCACTCTCCTCTCTACATCCGCGGTGTACCTTCAATCCCTACTAAAAGCACAACCAAGAAATGAATGTTTTTATTTATTTTATTGTGTTTTATAATGTACTAGAGTAAGCTGTAACTGGATACTAACTGATTATACTAAAATACGCCGTAGTTTTTTTTTAAATCTTGTTTTGAAAGTTGTATTACCCTATTTTTTTTAAAAAAAGGAAAAAAAAATAACTCGTGATTGGTTCACTTCTTCCCCGCATACTCATGGGTAATTAGTTAGCTAGTGACCTCATCTACACCCCCTTAACGGGATCGGGACACATTTCCAATAAGCCTGTATACCACATGTCATGATCAGATTGAATCTATTCAAAAAAGGTTTCTACGCTCGTTGAATTATCGTTGTTACCGTTTCTTTACTGTCACTTGTAATTAATCCAAGCTACCAAGGTTTTCACTTCCGAATTTTTTAAACCTGCATAGATTTTCATGAAATTTTGACAGGATGTAGGGAATACCTTAAAAAGCAAAATCTACCCTATCCTGATCTGTGTTTTTCCCTGGGGTGGGGGAAAATAACCACGGAAATCGATAGACGAACAAAGTTTAAGCAAAAATTGTTCCTAGCATTGTTTTTGAAAACTCAATAGTTTTCGAGTTATACGCGATAGAAAATTGGCATCTTTCGTGAAAAAAATCGCGTTTTTAATCAATTTTTGATAAATAACTCAAAAACTATTCATTTTATAACTAAAAGTGTCAGAACCAAAATGAAGCTTATAAAAAACAAAGCGATTGGTGCCTTTTAATTGATTGTCGGTTCAATACAAACCGAGTAAAGATTTATTGAATACATTATTTGAACAATTTTTCAATGTATTTTTGAGCTTATTTTTACATTATTTTTTGAGCTTTCTTCAAAGTATTTTTAAAAAGCTTTAATGAGGGTTATTATAACTCTCTAGCATAAAAACTAAGAGAGTTATGGCTGAAATAAAATCGATTTATGTTTTTATTGTAAAAAAAAACAGTTTCACCCTTGGCAATAGTACTCAAATTGCAATAAAAAGATAATTCATGGTCAATTTACTTACAATGATTTGTGAGAGTTTGAACTATTTAGAATGTATAATTTCTAAAAAAAATATGATTGAGGTAGAAAAATTATTTTCGAAATTTTCAATTAATCTTCTTTTTTTTCCAAATTTCGGAAAAACCATAAGGTATACGTCAAAATTAGTAAGGAACAAAAGTTACATTATTCTTTAACAAACATTTTGCTTTTCTTAATTTTTTTTAGCTTGTAAAACAACTGAGATATGACCTTCCAAAGCTTGTCCTAACATATGACTGATGCCATTTTAGAACCCTTGTCACCCGCTCTCGTCAGCCCTTACAGCATGAGACCAGGTTGAACGGGAGACAGGAGACAATTCGATAATTATTACAATATGATAAAAAAAGAAAGTCAAAGGATTGACAAAAGTATATTATTCGGTAATACAGTGGATATAAATTTAAGATTACAATATACCGTTAATAAATATAGTACTACTAATTTCTGACGTTGAAGAATTCTCGTTATTAATCTCAGGTCCGCTCAGGGCGGGTAGGTAATTTTCCCCCTGAGTGGTATGGCGTAGGTACGTGCTTACGCAGCGTTATATTATAACATAGAGGTGGAGAGAGACGGCCTGTATAAAATGTCACTGCCCTGTTTTTGTGAAAGGCCTCCTTGGGCCTGGGTCCGCAGGAGCTGGACTGCTACCTGGGCTGCGTCCGGGACTTAAACTCTGGATGCTCCTCTGGTCCTTGTGCAGTGGTCGGTCGACTTCCGGTCGGTTCCGTGAACCCTGGAAGTTATGACAACTTCTCTAAGAAACTGTCGTCAAACGGACGAGAATGCAAGGCTACGACGATGGCAGAGCAGGGAATTATAGGTCCTCCCACTGGACATGTTATTACCACAATTGGCGACCATCGTAGCTGACATTACATGATTCCTGCTATTAGTTATTTTTAGTCTAATAGCTATCTTTAGTCTAATAGCTATCTTTCATCTAATAGCAATCTTTGGTGTCGGTAAACAGGCGGTTAGTAACATTGGTCAATATATGTACAATTATAACCTTAATATCACTCAATAGGTAAAAAGAACAAACTTAGCGTGTGCTCACAAATATTTATTGAAATACAAATATAGCGACAAGCTTAATCTTTGTTTGCTAGGCTTCTAATCACTCGCTTATAGCTGTAAAGAAATATTCGATTAGCTATTGCATACGGAATATATAAGAACTCACCGCATTGTCGGGTATATTACACTGTAACACTTTCTTTTGTTTTCCAATTAACTTCGGGCAGGAATACGACGTATCAAAGTCCCGCTAGTGAGTGACTTGGCGTCACCAGAGGGGCTATATTTATACTTTCGTATTGGAAACTTCTACAATCCACGAGAACAATTAGAAAACCGTAAACAGTTAAAGGGTCTATGAATACTAGTACCTCTATTTGTCGCTAGGTGATTTTAACCAACTAGCCAACGAGGTAGCTGGACTAATCGCTCATAGAGGTCTCGCAACTTACGCTACTATTGATTTTAGTTAGTCATCGATTTGGTGAGCTAATTCCTCTGTTACTAGACAGATGTCGCTAAACGAGCACCTAACATTTATTTCATATTATTTGATATTACTATTATATTTAGTAATTTATATGGGAAAATTTATTAGTAATTGGGATATTACCAAATTATTTGGGTAATGTAACGATTCTACTTCGTTACTCTTTAAACGTTGCCATTTTAAAAATAAAGGGCTCAAAAAGTGTAAAACTTTAATATGCTTGTAGATTATAAAATTCTATTTAAAACTACATTTTAAGCGACTAAATAGCTTGAAAATTTACCGAGATATGGCCAAAAACAAAATACACTTTTTTTTTAATTTTGGAGCAGGATAGATTTTGTAATGTAAGTGAAAGTATACATCAGTGATACGCGAAAGAAAACACCGTGCAGCTGGCCTCATCCAGTTTTGCTGTGATGGTGGCCGTTTTGTATATTCGTTTGTGTGTGTGTGTGTGTGTGTGTGTGTGTGTGTGTGTGTGCGTGCGTGCGTGCGTGCGTGCGTGCGTGCGTGCGTGAGTGCGTGCGTGCGTGCGTGCGTGCGTGCGTGCGTGTGTGTGTGTGAAGGCACGAAGCCAGTGTGCTTTCATCATCGATTTTTTTTTTGTTTTTCCTTTTCCCCCTTTATACGTAATTTCTGAGGAATGTACTAAGTATAACGTTGTGTAAATGCCGTAAATATTTTTTTCTTTTTTTTGGTCATAAGGGATGATTTATAGGGGTTCAATTTTAAATTTATAATTTTCAAATTGAAACAATGTCATTTCGAAATAAATAAGCCAAAAAATTATATAAGTACGTCTGCAAGCATTTGTTTTTTTTTTTTTTTGAAATAGAGGATGATTTGAAAATTATGAATATAAAATATTCAAATAAGTACAAAAAAATATCCATTATAAGTCATCAAAAAATATATACGTCTATAGGTAAATAATATTTTTCAATTTTTTTTCGAAAAAAGGTGTGATTTCTAAGGGTTGAAAATTGGGATGTTATATTATTATTATATACTATATACTCAGATGATGGAATTGTCAAGCCTCAAAAGAAGTTAAAGGACAGTGCTACATGCACAAAAATTGTCGACAAAAATATTGACCGAGTACCTACTCTCCATAATGAATTTGCTTGGATGCACACATTTCAGCCAGTTTGTATCTCATGAACTATTAAGATTTGATGTTGATCAAAGATATACAGTAATGCAAAAAATAGTTTAGTTTGGAGAACAAAAGATTTTTATCTGTTTGGGCGCACATATCTTTTTACAACCACGATCCTTTTTTATTATTAGTTATAATATCGCCAAACAGATGAATATTCAGTAGATTGAACAGTTTGTCACTGCTGTTTTATTTTATTGTACTAGACGCGATTATGCGTCCAAGGCATGGTGCGTGAAATCAACGATTTAAGTAGTTTTAAAATTTTATGTTATGTCCAGGAGCCGCTTTCAGACTGTTAACTTTGAATTCAGATGTATGTATACTTTTAATTTCAGATTATTAACTCTTGAAACGAGGAAAAACAAGAGAAGTCATATAAGAACGCGAATGCGCGTCCATGGCACCGGAAAAAAAGTTTGCTAGGACGCGAATTCACGAATGGGTTAAACTAAGTCAATATTTATATACCTAATTAATTGGAAAATGTGTCATGTCTAGACTTTATCCGCCTTACCTATTACAAAACATAGACTTAATACTTCAAGGTTCAAAATGGTATAAGTTGTTTTTTGCATTGTGATACAGACTTTTATAACAATTTAACTTTTCTTTTACTTTGTTTATTAAAAAATAGTTTTATCAGTAAGCATTCTAAAACTGTCTGTTTCAAATTATATTTCGATGTTAAATCTGCCCCGTAAATTAAGTTAGATGTGGACAACGGAGCTGATTAAACTTGCAGTCAATTCTGTATTATTATATAATGTAAATTGTGTAAGGTATAAGTATAATTGTTTGTTGTCCCTTGAACAAAAATAAATAAATAAATAAACAATTATAAATTTTACGCCTTCGTAAAATGCGCACCTTCGCCATCGCTAGATCAAACCTACACAAAAAATATGGACGTAAATCTGGATTGGAGATATTTTTAGGCCAACCACAATTAATAAAATTAAAACCTTAGTTAAAATTTGATCCCGAGCGGTTTATCGGTGGCAACACGGATTCTCCTGTAAAGTTTATTTAGAGGATACGATCAACTTCTTCTAACCCATAACCGAGATAAATAATCAGCCACATTAGCATCACTTTTAACACATTGAATATTAAAATTATAAGCTGACAAAAATAAAGCTTATCGCTGAAACCTATTTGCTGCAACTGATCCTCCTTATTAGTACTACTCGCGTAATCGGTTCATCGTTACATTATCTAGAATAGTCTGTACGTCGACGGCGCGGTGCGGCTGTACTACGTGAGCCGTCGCGGCGGGCTGTCGCTGCAGTATTGGCTGCGCTCCGCCGAGTTGACTTAGCAACTATAACATATCGGGCTCTATCCTTTCTGGAATATTAAACTGTCCCAACCTGAATGGTTTGTTCAATCGGATGATAGACAAATACTGCTACTATGTTCACTATTATTTTACAATATCTAAAGCATCTCGGTTCTGCAATATGGCATCCCTATTTGGGATAATTCAGATTTTATTAAATCAGAATCTTTAGAGTTCAAAACAGTAAATACGAGCAATACGTATTTAGTATGAACCAGTTGCATTAATGTAAACCACCTTTTAAGTCTTTTAAAATTGAACGTGTGCATTGCCCTAGCGGTAAAAGGTCGAACATCATAATTTGAATTATACAGATAATTTGCGTCGGACGTCGTGTAATTGTTATGGTAAATAAAAAAATGTGCATCCAACTATAAGGGAGCTAATCATCAAAAACTGTTTCCGCATTCTACGTGGCTTTTTTTATGTTATGAACATGGTCGAGCTTACCAATTGCGATGTTTATCAGCTTTTTAACTATATTTCGTTAATTGTTAATGAGATAAAATTTTATCTATGATTAGTTTAATGCACAAATTATTGGAATACATTTTATTATTCATTTATTTTAGAATTAAAATGCGGAAGAGAATTAAAATTATAAAGCGGTGGCCTGTCTAATCATGGTAAATTATCTCTTAGCTCATTAATCATTCAGTGAACTATGATATTTGGCAAGAATGCATATTCCTACAAGACATTATAGAATAAGTAAATAGCAGTAGGCTTGGCCTAATGGTGTGACCATTACCCACTATTGCGAGGAAGACAAGCATGGAGGGGCGCGTGGGGCTTTAATTTAAATCATTATGTCCAAATAGTATTGATATTGCGAATATTTTGTTTGGTGTCATGAAATCCAATTCGGCCAAGTACCCTTCGTAATCCGAGTACGCCTGGCGTTCCTTATTACGACTACGTATCATTCGCGTCTTGAGTGACGAGTTAATTGTAGCCATACTTATCCGGGGCATCACGGACCCTCAAGTTACTACTTTCACACTTTCCACAAGCTACTGCTACTAATGCTGAGCTGTCCTCTGTAACTATTGTTAATTTTTTTGCCGCTTACGTCAAACCTACCATTTTTAAGGACCCTGTTAATAAAAGTTATTTAAAATTAGATTCGCGTAAACATAACATCTTTACATGTAATAGGGTAAATCATTTAATTGTAATAAGCGTTTTAAATAAGATTCTGAGTCGATTCGTCAAAATTCTAATGCGTCGTCTGTAAATAGTTCCAATTTGTATAATAAGCTGATGAAATCAAGACTAGTGTGTACCTTTTTTTTTCAAAAACGGGTACAAAGTGGACTCCTGTTTCACAAAATAGCGTACCGAAACGCGAAACAAGTCGAATGTGAATTTCTGTCATAGTTCTATTTATTCGTTTAGGCAAAATGACATCGCGACTGCGGTTATGCAGGGTGTACCTGTTAACGTGCTTATTTGTAGACAGTAGGTCTACTATTTCTCTGATATCCGAGGCCGTTACTAATTATTATTATTAGAGGCCGTATTGAAAAGTCGTCATTTCGAATTTTACGTGGTATCGGTAGCGGAGAGGTACAGCATTTTTTACTACGTTAAGAATCGACTTTTCTGAAATTACTCTTGATGTTGATTTTTACGTTACATCCGATAAATTTATGAGTACGCCGTGTTTTGTAGTATAGATGTAGTATTACCTAAACACGTACACCAGGTGTACAACGGCTCACACGTATTGATAGTGTCGTGCATGTTCAATCTGACGTCACAGATCTTGAGTTATTAGTAGTTACGCTATTAGCAGGCACAGATAAAGTCCACTTAATAAATGTCATCAAGTGGTTTGCCTCGTGGTAGGTACTGCTAGTACTACAGTCTCCTGGATCCTGGATCGATGCATATTAAGTTACATAACAAAATACTGGTGGTCTACAGGCAACCGTTACAAACGCCTACTAGGTGGTAGAGTTTCGCAGCGACTCGTTCGGATTGTTACCATTGCCTTACCTCTGCCTGAAGCCATAATGTCAATGCTTGCCGTTGACGTGTGCTGGTCTTTACTTATATATACACACACACATATCTTCACGCCAAGTCCCTTACGGGGTAGGCAGAGAGTATCGAGTGCCAGACCTCACGATCCTGACAAACCTGTCTTGCTTCCTTCACATTC
>NJDC01057512.1:14979-31140 GCA_002245475.1 Calephelis virginiensis | reverse complement strand
GTATATCTGCTTTGTCAATCTTTCATCTGTCATTCTTTCCACATGACCGAACCAGCGGAGCATGCCCTTTCGCATTTTAACACCAACACTTTCATTCAATCCCACTCTTATATATATATACCTTTAGGCCTAAAGTCTTAACCTCTGGTTGACAACGCTCCATTACCACCTTAGGCGGCGTGAATTTCTTACCATCAAGAAATCTGTTTGTTTGTTTGCCTTCCATTATCATAAAAGAAAAATAATTCTCGAATCCGAGTCTGAATTTTCCAGTCCGGTTTTACTAGTGAAGAAAAAGGATCGTAGTGATAGGCTGTGCGTGGACTTTGGAGCTATGAACACGAACACTGTTAAGGATCCCTATCTATTGCCTCTAATCGACGATAAAGTTTAGATATGGCGGCTGGTTTCCATCAAATTTGCCTTGATGAGGAGACAATTCATCGCACAGGGTACATAGTGAACTACTCGCTGAAAACAGCAAGTGTGGCAAGATTGCTTCGCAAAGTGTTCGTATTTCATTGGAGTGAGAAGTAGGACAAGGTGTGTAACGATATCATTCGGCGTTTAACGACAGAGCCCGCCTTGATTATTTTCAAACCCTCTCTCCCCACTGATTTTCACACCTATATTTCTGTTGTTGAATACGGTGCTATTCTACTGCAACTGACTGATGAAAAGTGTAAGAAACTTGTTGCTTGCTTCAGCAAGGTAACTCAATTTGCTGTACCACTCATGAGTAGGAGACGTTAGTAGTTGTCAGGGCACTACAATACTTACAATGCAATACAATAACTCTTTATTGTGTACCAAATACATATAAATTACAAATACATTAAATTAACTTAAACTAAGAACTTCAGTATAATGTAAGGAAATTGCGTTATCTCATGCCGATTATTTTAGCCGTAATCCTGTAAATTCAAAAATCGTTACATTGGACTCAGATAGCCCAAGCCGCTGACGTGGAAACTTAGGGCTTAATACAAAAGCTGCAGGATTCTGAGTTGTATTCGTCCCGCTACGTAAGACGGAACGATACACTTTACTACAAGCTAGATGTTTTTAGTGAGGCAAGTCGTATGTTATGCTAAGTACCTAAACGTCTTAGTTAGATGCGTGTATTTCATAACGAAAACCAACACACTGATATCGAATAAACTACTGAGTTGGTATGAAAACATTTTTGATTCCCGAAGTTGAGGCAGTTTGTGCGGAATTACATACAACGTTGTGTTGTGTATCTTACGCATAAAAAGATTCCTCGTCAACCTTTACAGCCCATCGAGTCTCGGGCAAAGCCCGATACGCCATTTCATACAATTCATACTGATGTATTGGGGTCTCTTACAGACTCGCATGGTTTTAAGTTTGTAATCATATCGATGCATTAATGCATTTACGAAGTGCTGTATCTTATATCAATCACATTCATAATCAGAATGCGAACGAATTGAAGCGAATTTATCTTTCGTTTCACCTAAATTAGTTAATAGTTACTGACCGTGGTCGGATGTAGGAAAGTACTGTTTTTATTGAATGGATGAAGGAATTACATTGTGAAACATTTTGTAACTTCTGAGATACCCCAAAGTTCAAGTTGAGCGTTATTGTCGGACCGTAATGAATATGAAACGTGTCGAGTTTAGTTTTCGACAAGAAACCTGGTTAAATATTTTGTGGAAGTTACACCTCACTTTGACATTAATGTGCAAAAGTCTATTAAATATTTACCCATGAATTTGTTAATTGGCAGCAATGGTACAACATCGGTTATACAATCTGGAACGTGATGTGGTTTTAGAGGCATCAAGTCCCAATCGTAAGTATCCTATAATCGTATGGCCAGACAAAAAGAAAAGGAAGGCCTGCATCAGAACGCTCGTGTCAACTATCGGCGCCGGCCACCGAAAAAAGGGTGATTTGGTGTTTGTTTGCAAATCGAGCCAGGCTACATGCAAACAAGACTCCGGCAGGTTGGGCCATGCACGGTCACACAGGCGATGATGATGATTTTAGAAATGAAAAGCTTAGAATCAGACACACATAACGTGTCCCTACCTTTACTAATTAAATTAATTTTTCTTGAAGGATTGTAAAAGTAAAGCGCGAGCGAGGTAAGTATTTTTACTTTCAGAATCTGATGCTTTAATTACTACGGTACCTAGTAGGACTTGACCTAAAGATTCAACTGAGAACGAGAAGGGTAACTATGTACTAAGTTGCAATTATTCAAGGTTGTACTCATTTCAGGTTCAGTATAATTTACATGCAATAACAATAACGTGTTATGATTCTAAAGGTTTTACAAGTGCCCAGCAGTCTGCATTCAAAAGTGGCGTGATCTCATCGCAAGTAGTTCGAGCAAAGATTAAATTTTGTTACTTCGTTGCGTCTACAGTCAGGAGCACAGACTACTATAGATGCTAACGCATCAGACAGAAAACTCCTTTGCTGTCACTGTTATACTATTGACAGGCAGCTATTATAGTTGACAGTTTTTTTTTCTGCGATAATCGGATAATTCATACGGGCTATATATCCAACCGACAATATTTCTTATATTCAGTCTTTTATACTGTAATGTTAGTTTAATCCAATTAAATCCTTAAATTCACTGACAGTAACAAAGACTGACACAGGTCGCGACTAACTTTAATTCATACAAACCAAACTGTATCAAATGTTCACTATGTTTGATACGTCTAAGGAATTTGTAGAACAATTTAAAAAAAATATGTTTTCTCATTCCGCTATTCTTTTGACTTACAGTTAAATTTATTTATCGCTTTTACTTACATGTTTATAAGCTTATAGACATCTGTCTCTTTAAAAATTTTATTCATTATGTTACTCCAGCTAAAAATAGATAATTTTATAGTCAGTTTCAAAACGCCCAGGGCTTGTGAGAAACCCTTATCAGATACAAATTGCCAAAGAAGAACAGAGAGAGATAGTCATGTTCCGATGTGAAAATATTTACGCGAATAAAAGCCCATAGCGTCCCCGTCATACCGGATTGCTGCAAGTTTTGTGAATTAATTTAATAATCTTACGATTAAAGTAAAAGAAAATTAAATAATAAATAAACATAATTTTGATGTTGAAATTTTTAGAGCTGTGTGTTATCCATAGATTTAGGAAAAAGTTGATAAACAAAGTCACTCAAAACACGAGACCACCAAAATATACCTACGTTTGAGTACATTGTTTATTAGAAAAGAGTTGTCATTAGGACATGTACGTTAACTATATCGATAAATGAATCTTGTTTAATATTTATATAAAAGAATAGTTAGTTAGTGAATATGTCCCGTTAAATATTGGCTTTACTTATCACTACCACATTGATTACTAGGTGATGGATTTCTACGTCACGTCCATGTTTTTGTATCACCATTTTAGTTTTTTTTTCTAAAGCTCCTGCAATGCTTTTCATTGTTATACTCCGGTGCTAGCGTAGGATGGTTATTAGTAAAATAATGTCAAATATCATCATACCATACAGATAGCAAAGTATATTCTCAAGAGAAAGCCAACCAGTTTAGGAGTCGTAAAATAGTTAGGGACAACCGTGGACTATTGACGCCAAACATCTTATAGGTACATCGCTGTCCTTTGGTTAGACTGTTAGGCGTATTGTGCAAGTCTAGCTGCCCAATCTTTCCTAACATAACACGGATACAATAGCTGATAGAGATAAGGGGTGAGTTCGAAATTCCAACCCGGGCAAGCACATCACTCTACAGCGAGTGGTCTTGTTGATAATGACCCGTGTAAACTCTGCTCACCTCAAACTAGCTTTCTGATAGGGAGGACAATGGCCTATGATTCTCAACATCAGACTAACAAGGAGAAAACAAACAAATTTGACATCTGCAGGCGAGAGTTGTCTCTTTCCATCAGGAACGTCAACTGCTTGCTTGGTACCATCAATACATATTACAAAACAAAGTCCCCGCCACGTTTGTCTGTCTGTCTGTTTGCGATTTACTCAAAAAGTAGTGAACGGATTTTCTTTCGGTTTTCAACAATAGATAGAACAATTCTTGAGGAAGGTTTTAATGAACAGTAAGTAATTTATGTTTTGTACAAACCAACGATATGACAACGATATTAGTTCAATACGTCGACAAAAATTACGTCGATCGGGAGCTTTCCTCGAAAACGCTGCCAAAACCTTTTGAGTTTTAACAAAACTTTTTTTTTCTTCGATAGATCTCAAAAAAAGTAAGCAGTGGTATATGTCCATCTTTAAAGAATATCCCACAATAACCGTTTTTTGCATTTACTTAAAACAGTAAAATGAAAGGTTACTTTAGAACATATTTATAACAATACAGTATTTACCATTAATCAAATAAATCTGTTAGATACGTTATGCGTGTGTTTTAGATCAAAATTGCCTTTTACACTATCCGAAAAAAATTAACAACTAATGAGTTATCAAAACGTTAAAATCCCCGGGCGCAAAATTAAATATCGTTTCAGCAAAGACATGCGCGCTTACTGCATTCCCCCTTTCCCCGGTCATACTCGCAATCTTTCGGATTTATAATATTAGTAGGATTTTTATTCTTGAATCACCGAAGCGAACTGAGGAATTCTTTTTTTATATTATACTAGATGCCCCTAGTATAATATAAAAAAAGAATATAGCGGTATAAGGTCATAAAGCTTGGTCTAAAAGTAAAAGTAAAATTTATTATTTACTTTCCTTTAATTCCGCAATTCTAGGTCCGCTCTTTAAAAGCACCATATTTGTAATAAAAGATTCGGAAGTAAAGTCTAGCTTGTATTCTAGCCGTGAATACCATTTGCGTAATGTTTCATGTGTTCGTTTTTACTTGGAGTCCATCCATGTCTATTTAAAATCGTCTTACTAAAGAACTCTTCGGGAATCTATGAGAACAGAAATTTAAATTAATATTATTTAAGTTACATAACAGAATACTCTAACGGGTTTAGCAGTTACATTTTAAATGTCTTAAAATTATTAAGTCAAGCAAAAGATTTTTTCAGCATGTTCAATAAACACATCGAAAATTTTTAGAAATTTTGTAAAAAATATGATTTATAGACTTAAAAACTAAATTTAATATCAAGTATTCATAAAAAAATTAAAGAGAGAATTGTGTTTTATGTAACTTCATTTGGTTTTTGGTCAACAGCCATTATCGACATTCATCAATGTTTAGGACTTCGCCGCTTTGTGTAGCCCTACCGTAACAAAAAAAAATACTATTTTATTTGATATTGATATAAGCAGAAAGTATACAAAAAATGAGTTTAACATATATTCGGCCAGTACATATTATTATATATAAACAAACTTCAAAGTCAACTATCTCAAAACTAATTAGATGTGGATTGGGTCCTTTCTGCTTAAATAAGAATTATTCTGATTAAATTTACAAAATTCACTTACATAAAACAAAACAATAAATACGTTGTTGTAAAAACCCCTTTTCGGGGCAGGCTAGTAGCAAAAAACTGACAAAACAAAGTTCTAAATATTCCAACAATAAAATAATGTTTACATGTAAAATGTGTATTAATTGGAATTGTTACATTTTGTAACGTCACATGCGCTTACAAAACACCATACCAAACTTGCACGTAAAATCCCTTCTTTTTTAATAGTAAGATTATTAAATAAATTCACAAATTTCACAGCGAGCCGGTATAAGGCAACACTTTGGACTCTTACTCGCGTAAATATTGTCACATCGGTAATAGACTCATTATCTCTTTTTCTATAAGGCAATTTGTACCTGATAAGGACTTCTCGCTCCCACGCTTTGTTTATCTTGTACATTCTAAATCTATGGTTTCATAAGTTTTTTGCAATTAGCCTGCCCAAAAAGAGTTTTTACAACAGCATATTTATTTGCATTGTTTAATATAAGTGTATTCCGTCAATTTAAATAGAATTAGCCAAGATACTAAAGCAGTTGACGTTCCTAATGAAAAGAGACAACTGTCGCCTATTTATATCAAATTTATTGTTTTCCCCTTATTAGTCTGGTGTTGATGAATCATAGACCGTTTTTCTCTATCGAAAACCTAGTATGAGGCGAGCATAGTTCACATGACCATTATAAACAAGACCATTGGTGGTAGAATGATGTACAGTCACTTGCCCGGATCGAAATTCACCCCTCACCTTTTCCAGCCATTGCGTCCATGTGAGGTTTGGTTACGAAGGGTTGGACTGCTAGACTTGTACAATACGCCGAATAATACTTTCCCAAGACAGCAATGCACCTGTAAGATGGATGGCGTCAATAGTCCATGGTTGTCCCAAGGCATGTCGATATTATGAAGACAAGCTGTCTCAAGCCATATAAAAATAAAATTCTTTGCTATTTGTATGGCGCGATGACAATTCACATTGTTTTACTAATAATTATCCTACTCTCTTACTGGAGCAAGACAGTGAAAAGTATTGCAGTAGCTACAGAAAAAAGTAAAATGCTACCACAAAGTGAGGCCTGATCACTACGGGACATATTAATTAAACTAGCTAGTTCTTTTAAATCAACATTAAAATGTGAATACATTTATTGATGTAGATAACGTACGTGGCTTTATGTCAACCCTTTTTGACTCACACATAAACAATTTACTCACGCGCAGATATACATTTTTTGGTCTCGTGTTTTAGCTGACATTTTTTATCTTGTACATACTAAATTTATGTAATTGCCATAGTTATTTTTTTTTGTCATATATGAATAAGCTATGAAAATTAATCAACGCAAGACTTCACATAATCGAATTGGAACGGACTAAAGAGTAATATAACAATATCTGATTTGTCAAATAACACTTTGTATTGACGCTATCGAGAGAAAAGATGGTCGATTATTAAATTTCATGTTTACAATGAGTGAAATAAGTTGATTTTGGTGGCATT
This sequence comes from Calephelis virginiensis, assembly GCA_002245475.1. Taxonomy (NCBI): domain Eukaryota; kingdom Metazoa; phylum Arthropoda; class Insecta; order Lepidoptera; family Riodinidae; genus Calephelis; species Calephelis virginiensis. Next base: position 24,221 of record NJDC01057512.1, on the reverse strand, counting down.
TTGTACAATTTTTTTCGGTGAAAGTACACAAATGAAATAATCATAACGAAATTAGCGTATCGTGTATTTCCTCGTTGCTGCCGAATCTCACTATATGAGCTTGAGTTATGAGGCCGCCGCTTTACTCAAGACCTTGACATGACATTCTATCTAATGACTAATGACTGTAATATAACATTTAGTTAAACGGAAGACATGGCAGTATGGCCTACAGGTCTTAGCCGGCCCCAGAAATTTGACAGGCGACATTTGACAAAGACATCCATTTTTAGGGGTGAGGTGGGCGGAAGGACTGTTATTTAAAATAACTGCATCCATGGACCTTACGGTTTATAATTTTTTGTTTATGATTGTCTCCCGTGATCAGGAGTTAATTGTTTAGATGATGAGCAATCTGTGATTTGATGTTGCCCAATACAGTATGGATAAACGGGTTGTGGTTTATTTTGATAAGCGGAAGTCACAAAATTTTTTGGTGTTTTATTATGGTAATGTACTTTTAATTGATTTTCTTGTTTTTTAAAATTGTAGATGTAGGTTTATTATCGTGTTTTAAGTTTTTACTAAATTGCATAAAATCTGATCCATGTATTTTGAATGTTGAAAAAATAATGATAATAGGCACTATGTTTCACAACAACTTAAAATTTAGACAAATTAATGGTTAAGTTTTTTTTTCGGGTAGACTTGGAATCAATAATACCATTTTTGTGTGCTCTCATATTTTAAATTCATTTCATTTAATTAATTGAAGTACTTACTCATGTTTTGAGTTTTTTGGCACACTTATTTCACTTTTATTACTTTTCACTATTAGCTGTTTCTGAATAAATACCATATTAATTTATTTCACATTTCACAAAAATGCTATCCTCACAATCAACTTCTAACATCAGCGAAATACTGGAAAAACTTGAAGCCAGGATGAACGAGTATGATGGGAGACTACAGAAAGTTGTATCCACCTCACCAGAAAAGAAGATGGATATTGCTGAACTATCAAAAGAGTTTGCCGAATTTAAAACCTTTATTTAGAGTACTTTCGCTTTAATAAAATCGAAGATGGACTTATTCTCTCTTCGTCTGGATCGTCATGAGGCCTATATTAGAAGGAAAGTTATTTTAATCTATGGTATCCCTGAAGAATCTAAAGAAAATTTGTCATCTGTTATCATCAATGTTTTCAACAATAAGATGAATGCTTCAGATATCTCAAGTAAGGATATTGTGTTCTGCCACGGATTAAGCGCAAAAGGTAGTAAGCCAAGAGCCACTCTTGTGCGTTTTCACGACTACCAACATCGACATCTCATCTGGAGTAAGAAAACATCACTCAAAGGTACAGGGTTTACTATCTCCGAATTCTTAACGGTTTCCAGGCATCGTATCTTCATGGAAGCCCGTAGGAACTTCGGAATTTCTAAGTGCTGGACGACAGATAGTAAATAAATATCATACTGCCGAACAAGGCTCGTCGTAAAATTGAACTTATGTCTGATTTACAAAATCTCATTACCCAATTTCCCAAAGTAGGTGATTCTTCAAATTTACCTATGGTCAGTAAAGGCTCCTGCAAAGACTCCAAAGAGAACTAGGCGAAGAAATTAGTGTTTTAAATGTAGACCTTATTTCGTGTATATTAGACATATTTAAGCATTTATCACTATTGAACTGTTTCGTTTGTGACGTCGTTTTGTGCGTGAGTCAGTTTCTTAATTTTGTTTAGTCTTAAATATCACTACTAAGTGATGACTCTGGTGGTCTCTCGTTACATGATCAGATTTGTTCTATCCTAACACCTTTTTCTAAAGATTTTAATTTTGTACATATTAATGTGCAAAGTATACCTGCCCACTACAATGACCTTCTTACTACTTTCAGTGATTGTCCTGTTGATGCTATTCTTATATCAGAATCATTTCTAAAATCGACTTTATCCTCTTACCGGTTTTCTTTGCCTGCTTATCAATAGGTACCAAATGATCGGACAGGTAGGGGTGGCGGAGGAGGTGAGGGTGAGGTGGGGGTGGAGGTGTATATTCGAGCAGATTATTCCTATAAAATTGTCTCTCTTTCTCCAAGTCTATAGTGCTTCTGCTGAATATATGTTTGTTGAAGTTTTTTTACGATCCCATATTAAGGTGTTAGAGGGTGTGTTTTACAGCCCTTCCATGTCTATTGACTATTTTGCTTCTTTAGACAATTTACTCAATAATATGCGACTGTTATATGAACACATAATTTTACTGGGTGATTTTAATACTTGTTTATTTAAAAACGACTCTCGTTCTATTATTATTATTAGATTATTAATTATAATTATTAGATTTCCTTTCCTCTGTAAATCTACATTCGTTACCTCTTTCCCCCACACATCGTTCTCCAAACTGTACTCCGTCTCTCCTTGATCATATAATAGTTTCCAAGCCTGAGAGTGTTCGCTGTCATGGTCAGCTGCCATCTTGTTTCTCTTATCACGACCTCATCTTTCTTTCTGACAAAGTACGATCAGCTAAGAGACGGAGCTTGTATACGTTACGCCGTTCATATAAGAATATTGATTTAAAAGCTTTAAGGAATGACGTGTGTGTGAATCAGTGGATTGGTTACCTGTTTTTGAATCGGACAATACGGACTTCAAAGTTAAAAATTTTTATTCTATACTCCTTGGACTTTACGAAAAAATGCGTCGATAAAATGGATTAAAGTAAAACATAACCCTGCTCCCTGGATCACCGTAGAGCTGAAGTATGTAATGAAGTGGAGAGATAGGACTAATTGGCATTACGGGAAATTCACTACTGATTGTAATTTAACTCTTTACAAATAGTTGCGGAATAAATGTAACAAGCTTTGCCGATCTGCTAAGCGTCGCTATATCTTTAACATAGTATCCAATTCCGACTCTGGTAAAGTCTGGTATTTTTTAAGATCTCTAGGTATTGGTAAATCTAAAGCAACTGGTTTGCAAAAACAAAATTGTTTAAATCTCGATGACCTTAATGCATACTTTTTGAAACCACCTGTTGTTTTAAATGACGTCCAAAAATCATTGACTTTGTCGAATTTATCCTCTGTTCCACTCCCCTCATGCTCTTCTTTCTCTTTTGAACACGTCAATGAAGAAGAAGTCAAGAAACATGTACTTGCAATCAGTTCCCCAGCTATTGGAAATGACGGATTGTGTTCTCGGATGTTTACACCCATTCTAGTTGAACTTCTCCCTGTCCTTACTTATTTTATTATTATTATTACTGATATTTTCAATCATTCTTTATCAACAAATACTTTCCCTTCGGTTTGGAAAAAGGCTGATATTATACCTCTTCCCGAGACTGCAAGTCCTTCTTCAGTTTCTCATTTTCGCCCTATTGCCATATTACCTTTTCTTTCAAAAGTACTCGAGCACATTGTTTACTCCCAGTTTTCAAAATTTCTCAGATATAACAAACTATTACATGCGAACCAATCTGGGTTTCGTCCGGGGCACAGCACTGTTACAGCATTAATTCGTGTTTCGGATGATATACGTCAAGCTCTAGATAAAAACTTCTCACTGTTATTGTCTTCTTGGATTTTAGCAGTGCCTTCGATTCTGTGGATTGGGACCTTTTGTTGGGAGTTCTTAGATTTTTTAATGTTTCCTCTTCTGTTTTAGATTGGTTTGATTCTTATTTACGGGGCAGATCACAGTGTGTTCTTTCGCGTGAATCATCTTCAGATCGGATTAATTTAAGTGCAGGTGTACCTCAGTTCTTTCTCCACTCCTATTTTCTACTTTCATCAATGCGGTCACTTCAGTTATATCTTCTTACTTTCACTTATATGCAGATGATCTACAACTTTAGAGACATTTTCCGGCCGAGAGTGTTATTCAGGCAATTCAGAGCATGAACGAGGATCTGGAACGAATTTATAATTGGGCTAGCTCGTTTGGATTAATCGTGAATCCAATTAAATCTCAGGCCTTAATTATTGGTAGTCGTTACATGCGTGGCGTAATTACCAACTCAGATATCCCCGCCCTTCTGTACAATAATTCGCCTATTAATTATTCTAATACTGCAGTTAACTTGTGTGTAAATTTTACCTCCGATTTCTCTTGGAATCTCCATGTTAACAATATAAGTAAAAAGGTTCTCTTAAGCTCTTCCAAAATTTCCTTCCCTTACAAAATTTTATTTATACATACCCTTATTTTTCCTATTATAGATTATGCCGACACATGTTTTCTTGACGCTATTGAAGAACTACTTAACAAATTAGAAAGACTTCAAAATCTTTGCATTAGATTTATCTACGGTCTCAAAAATTTTGATCATGTCTCGAGTTACAGGGCTAAGTTAGAATGGCTTCCTATGCGCTTACGTCGTAATTTTCATCTACTGTGTCTTTTATATAAGATCCTTTTAATCCGAATTTCCCGAGTTATCTCTGTGATTACTTTCAGTTTCTACATTCCACTGAATCTCCTTGTCGTCCTCATGTTAAAACCTTGTTACGTTTCCCTGTTAGTAATTCTGCTTTTTATTCTCAGTCATTCACTGTTCATGCTGTTAAGCTGTGGAATGCTTTACCTGATAAAATTCGGGCCAGTGAAAAATTATTTGTCTTTAAGAAACTACTAAAAGAGCACTATCTCTCACAAATTTGATTTTTTTAAATCGTCGTCTGCTTTTTCTTTGAATTTCTGTTATGTATATAATTATGTATACTTATATATGTTTACGTTATCTACGTAGGGTTATGTTCATGTATATCGTGTATATGTTTATGTATATATTTATATATATTTATTATTATTTGGTTAAGTATTTCATAGTCAACAAATTGTGTATCTACACTTGTCTATGTTTATGTTTGTTTCTGTTTTTCCCTTTTACGGGTCAGCTGGTAGAAATCTCTGTTGCTGGAGATAAGCTCGCCCATTGTACTGTATTATATTTATGTTCATGTTTGTGATAACGCTTTGTGTACAACAAAGATATTATCAAATCTGCTCGACCTTTGTGGAGTGCAATCGAATTCTCCTGATGATGCTTCGGTTACGAAGCGAAACGTACGTTGAGTTTTTAGTAGTTTGTGTATTGTTGGTGCTACTAGAACAGTTTAGTGGTGTGTATTGTGTGGAGCTGGATGTATTTGGGAGTTTTAGCTTCCGGTAAGTCCAATTCAGTCTTAGCGCACTATTTTGTCTGTTTTGTTACGCAATAATACGTATACATTTTTTTTTGGCGGAAAATTGCAAATAAAATAATTTTATTTAGATTTAAGTATGGATTTCCGCAAAATAACGCCTTCTTCTATTAATTATATTATTATTGTTATTAAGTTATATGTTTATTCGTAACTTAGTTATTAATGCCTGTTTTTTATTAATTTAATAAGAACACTATGAATAAAACAAATTTACTTTCCTGTGTGCAAATGATAGGTTTGTTCTCATTTAGTGAATAGAATATAGGTTATAAATGTGTCAGCCCACCTACCTGTTTATACGTAGTCAATGTATGCGTTTGTTATCCTAGGCACTACTGCGTCGCACTACTGGTGGTATTTCAGGTATTTTTTCTTCTCCGTGACACTACCGGTAGTACAATGGGTAAACTTTAACTTCCCGTGACACCACTCATATGTCAGTAGTGTCACAGGTATTTTATCTCCCATGGCACTATCGAGCTTGGTAATAGTTTTTCACATTTCGCGATGGATTAAAAATGTTTTTTAAACTATTCAAAGTGACTTATGTGCTGACTATTACAGTCAAATGTTGTTTACTTCGTGTTTGACTAGGGCTTAATTTATTAGTATTCGTAAATAATAATACGTGGTTTATAATTTCGGTGACGCAGACCCGTTTTCCGCCTTATTCCGGTCAAGTCCGGTGAAGTGGTAAAAACCGCAAGGTTACCAACACATAAAGCATTAAAAAACTCAAGAAAGACGAAGGAGCTGACTACCTGCTGACAGGAAAGTTGTCACCTGCTCCCGTCAGACTTTGAGCATGAGACCAGGTTAAACGAGAAGACAGGAGACAATTCGAGAAAATTTACTAGTTTCCTAGTTCAAATCAAAGAATTGATTGTAAAAAAAAATAATCGTTTAATACAATGGATAAGTTCTTATGATTTACCAATATACAATTAATAAGACTAATAATAATTTCTGAATTTGAGTTTTTTTAGTTATAAATCCCAGGTCCGCTCAGGGCGGTTTCTTTACTTCCGCTGAGTGACGTGGCGTGGATACGTGCTTAAGCAGTGTTAAATTATGAAAAGTTGACAGGGAGAGAGGTGGCCTGGATCTAAACTGTTACTGCCCTGTTTATGTGAAAAGCGGCCTCCTTGGGCTTGGGTCCGCAAGGGCTGGACTACCGGCGCTGCCTGTGTTACGTCCGAGACTCACGCTCTGGGTACTCGCCTGGCCTTGTGCAGTGGTCGGTCGACTTCCGGTTGGTACCGTGGACCCTGGAAGTTATGACAACTTCGCTAAGCCACTATCGCCCAGACGGACAACTGTGACAGGCCACGAAATGCTCAGGGTAGGCATTATAGGTCCTCCCACTGAACATATCGTGGCTATGTGATTACTACAATTGGCTACCATCGTAGTTGACATTTACATAGTTTCTTTTATCCTCGACTATTAGCATATCTTTGGTGTTGGCGAGCAGGTGTTTTGATCAAGATATGCACACTAATAACTTTAAAACACTCAATAGGCAAAAAATAATAAACTTAGCGTGTGCTCATAAATAATTATTGCAAAATAAATATAGCGAAAAGCTTAATCTTTGTTTGCTAGGTTTCTAATCACTTGTTTATAGCTGTAAAGAAATATTCAATCAGCTATCGCATAGGGATGGAGGGATCACTACACTTTTTTATACTAGAATTTATAATTTTCGTTTCGTTTTCTAATTAACTCGGTCAGGAATACGACGTATCAGAGTTCCGCTAGTGAGTGAACACGGGGTCTAACTCGGGGTCTACTACTAAAATAAATGAGTTTTGTTTTAGTGTTACTGGGAGAGGACCCATTAAGTTGATTGAGATCATTTGATATGGTCTGCTACATTGGTTAAGGCAGCCCATCTTTCCTAGCATTTGATGGTTTTGTGGCTTATACTGTTAACATGTGGCGCAGGAAGTGATAAATTTAGCTACATCGCTGTACATACCTGGCCAGTAATACTTTAATGCCACGTGGTTAAAAGTCTTAAAAATACCTAAATGACCTGCCGTTGGTTTATTGTGATTGTCTGCTATTACTGCTTGACGTAGTTCGCTCGGTACTACTTTCTTCCATGCAAACTCGTGTGTTATTTGGCATTAATTTTTTAATAATCGAAATAAGGCATTGTTTTTGATTGTGTAACCTGTGTAACTATTTGCGTTTTGTAAGCAATGATTGTATATATTGGTATACCAAGTATATTTTGTTCTATTAAAGGAATTTGCCGTTGATAATAATAACAGCCTTTCTTGTGTTTAATAACGTAGTTAAACGTTGATAACCGTAGGCTCTAGCGTGCGAGTCTTCCGGTTGGGTTATTTAAAAGCAAAATCATTTAAGAGCGCTATAGTCGGTGTATACCGTAAATGGTTGGCCGTTTTCAAGGTAACAACGCCAGTGCTCGAGTGCTACGATAACCGCAAGCGTTTCTCGTTCCGTAGCGCTATAATTTTTCTTTTTTGTTGTAAGAGATCGACTCATATAGGCCACGGGACTCTCCTTACCGTTGGTTGTTTGGGTAAGCATGGCTCCTTTACCATAATTGCTAGCGTCTGTGTGAATTTTGAAAGGTAAATTATAATTTGGGCATACTAATACGGGTGCTGTTATCAGACTCTCTTTTAGATTTTTAAATGCTATTTCTGTACCTCCTCCGTCTAGGTAAACGTGGAGGTTGTTTTTCGTGTTGAAGTTAATTTATTTAACGGACCTGCAATTGTAGTAAAGTTAGGGACGAACCTGCGATACCATGAAGCGGTTCCTTAAAAATCTTTTTAGTTCCTTCTTTGTGGTTGGGGTTTTATAGTTAAGTATCTCCTCTACTTTTGTAGGGTCAGTATGTAATCCTTTACTGTCTACTATATAACCTAGATACTTAAGTTCGCTGACATTAAGATTAATTGTTAAATTTACGTTTTGCAATTTCTCGAGGACATTTGCATGCTCTTCATGCAATGCATGCAAAATTCTCAATGTAGAGCTGACGATTACGACGTCACCTAAATAGTCAAATACGCGTTGTTGATCTACGCTTGAAAATAGAGCATCGACTAAACTTTGTTGAGCTGCTGGTACGTTTGTCAGTCCAAATGGCATAGTTTTAAATCTAAACGTTCCACGGCTCGGAATGTAGAACGCCGTTTTGCCTCTATCGCGCTCTACCAGCTCTACCTGCTAATAAGCTCTAGATAAATCTAAACTAGTTAAAAATTTAGCGTCTCTCAAATTATCTAAAATTTCCGTAATATAAGGCAAATTATATGCATCTTTAACCGTGATAGATTTTAATTTACGGCAATCTAAACAAAAACGTGGTTTTCCGTCTTTCTTTTTTACTAGTAAAACTGGCAATTGCCAGGCGCTTTCGCAGGGCTTTACTACGTCGAGTGCTAACATCTCTTCTAGTTGTACTAAAATTTGTTGTTTGTCGGGAGATAGTATTATTTATAGTAGTATTTGCCTAATTGGGGGTGCTTCCCCAGTGTTTATATGATGTTTGATTAAATGTGTTCTACCTAATCCATTGTCTTCGAAAGAAATGTTTTTGAATTGATCAATAATATTGTTTGCTATTAATTTTTGTGAAATATTTAACGAGTCAAATGACTGTATTTTATTTGTCACTAGCTGCCCGCCCTCGCTTCGCTTCGGTTATTCAAGAATAAAAATCCTACTAATATTATAAATGCAAAAGTTTGTGAGTATGTCTGGATGTCAGGATGTCAGGATGTCAGGATGTCAGTATGGATGGATGCAGTAAGCGCGCATGTCTTTGCTACGCTTCAACGATATTTAATTTCGCCCATGGAGATTTTAACTTTTTGATAACTCATTAGTTATTTTTTTTCTGATAGTGTAAAAGGCAATTTTGATCTAAATTACACGAATAACGTATCTAACAGATATTTTATTGAATCAGGCGTTACTTTGCGGAAATCCATTATAAAAGATGTAAAATAAGCCTTTATTTTGCTAATTCCGCGTAAGCAGTGTAACCGTTGTGGCAA
>NJDC01057512.1:0-14395 GCA_002245475.1 Calephelis virginiensis | reverse complement strand
TCGTAACCGCTTCACGAATCGATTCTGGAATTCTGTTCGACTCGATTGCTGCTAAAAATTCGTAATAATGGGAAATCCGATATATTTATTTGTTCATTCAACAATGTTCTTAGAAATCATAAAACACAATAATCTGTCCAGAACATGTAAAGAACGTGACAATTTATATTGTTTCCCGAGCTCTTCCTATAGTCGTGTTCTGGTCGCGGAGGTGGGTGGTGGGAACGTCAGTTAGGCTTGTCACATTCTGTGTCGTTTGGAGGATTATTTGCCACAACGGTTACACTGCTTACGCGGAATTAGCAAAATAAAGGCTTATTTTACATCTTTTGTATCTAACAGATTTATTTGATTAAGGGTTAATACTGTATATGTTAAACATATGTTCTAAAGTAACCCTTCATTTTATTGTTTTAAGTAAACGCAAAAAAATGGTTATTGTGGGTTATTCTTTAAAGATAGACAATATGTCTATCTTTAAAGACTGCTTACTTTTTTTGAGATCTATCGAAGAGGAAAAATCCCACCATACATTGAGTCTTAAACTCAAAAGGTTTTGGCAGCGTTTTCGAGGACAGCTTCCGATCGGCTTATTTTTTGCCGACATATTGAACTAATATCATTGTAATATCGTTGGTTTGTACAAAACATAAACTTACAATACACTAAAACCTTTCTCAAGAATTGTTCTATCTATTGTTGAAAACCGAATGAAAATCGGTTCAGTACTTTTCGAGCAAATCACGAACAGACAGACGCGGCGGCCGACTTTGTTTTATATGTATTGATATAATTAATGATAAATTTATCATATAATCATCATACGCAAACGTCAAAATAGTACTAGTTAGTACTATAATCTAATATTAAAATTAACTTTAATACCGACTAAATTACGAACGTAAATACAATTTAAATAAAAAATGTCGCGCTTCAAAACACGTTTTTATTAACTTTGTTATTTTCCTCGCTAGAGAGCTCCGATAAATGCGTGTGGTCGCTGCAAATTACAAACTCCCATGAAAAAGGCGCGTTTTTTTTTGGAAAGACTAATGTGTTGCCAACCTCGCGGTTTTTACAACTTCACCGTGCTTCGTCGTGCTATTTATAGACATAGGCACGCGCCGCAGCCAGCCGGTACCGCTGCAACCGCGATGTCCCTATATTTTAAACCTGTCCTCCAAAACTATTCGTTTAATTTACATGCTGTAAAGGGCTATATTGTTCTATATTAAATGTAAAATTTATTTAAGATACTTAATTAGTTAAAGATTATTGCTGTATTGCTTTAAGTCGCTTCGTAAATAAGCCATTATTTTTCGTAAAAAGTAAAGGATAAAAATTGGTTATTGTAAGTTATCCCTAAGAGATAAACATATACCATCGCGAACTTTTTTGTAGACCTTTTTAAGGTAAACAATACTTAGTACATTATTTTGATCTATCTCGTAGAGTTCAGCCAGCGTTTGCAATGCAACCGCAAAAAAAATATGTTTATTTACGACTTCGCATTAGAAATCTTGAAATTATCAGTGGTTCTCTAATATATGAAGCAAGTTATTATACATATAAACCTTCCTATTGAATAACTCTACCAATTTAAAAAAACCGCATCGAAATCCGTTGCGTAGTTTTAAAGATATAAGCATACATACATACATACATACATACAGACGTGGAAAGCGACTTTGCTTTATACTATGTGTAGATTATCACTGAATCAGTGTCCTGGTTTGTCAACATTTTTAGGGTTCCTAAGTACTTAGGGCACAGTTAAAATTTCCTATAAAAGTCAATGCCTAATATTATAAGTGAGGGTTGGATTTCTGGTACTACATATTCTTTATTAATGTGAATTTGGTCTTCAAACTCTATAGGTAGGTTTATGTATCCTAATATTTTTACATTTTGACCATTTGTTGATACGACCGAGGTGTTGTTTTTCTGGTGTAGTTTATAGTTATTGTCCAAAAATACTTTATGTAAGTTGTTGCCTAATAATGTCAATACCGCTCCTGAGTCTAGAAGACATGTACATTTTATACCGTTAATAGATACTTGTATAAATGGCCTTTCATCTTTCAAAAGCTACAAAAGATGCTTTATAAATAGGTAGGTAACTGGCCTAAAAAGTAGAAAAGATTTTCCACAACTTTAAATAGAAAGGTTAATGATAAAGAAAAAAACATTTTATCTTTAAGAATAAATTTTAGGCTACGTTTAGTGTCCCGATATCAATTAATAAAGCAGGTACATAACACCTCGCGATTTGAACGACAAAATGTTTTTTTCCTAGTTTCCGAATTTTTATTAAACGAAATTGTATATTTTTGTAAAGCTTTTAGCAGGGATGAAGGTACCCCGTAACTGTAAAATAAAAACTAGTGTATGCAAGGAATACTCTGAATGGAGAGCGGAGTAAACTACCTATTTCAAAGCGAGGTTTGGTGTTTGGTGGTCCTAGACTTGCTTTGCATAACTCTGTGCTTATCCCAACGTTGTTGAGTATGACAGAGAAAGCATAAGAGTAAGATAAATGCTGAAGAAATGAAAGCTTTGCGGGAAATCTGTGTAACGCTCGCTGATCGCATTCGCAACAGTGAGATCCATGAAAGAGTGGGATTGAAAGAAAGTGTTGGTCTTAAAATGATCCGCTAGTTTGGTCATGTGCAAATAATAACAATCGTCGGAAACTCAACCGCTATCGCAAAAAAATATTTATAGTGTGGAGATAAATGCTTTCGATAGTACAATTTTTACTTAGGGATAATACTTATCTTTGCAATCACTTACAGAAGCTGGTGACAGAAAAAATGAAGAAATTTCGGGCACATTTTTATGACCTCCTCCCTTTTTTGTTTAATTTTTCTTTTCGTAGCTCCTCTGGAATAATCTCTTTTCCTTTCACTCATTCTTTTTTTTTACAAATCACTACAAGCACTAGGTATTTAACCAGGAGAACAAATTGTTTGTGTTGTATTACAATGTTATGCAGGTTATGCACAATTAAATAAAACACGTTAATAAATACTGCTCTCCGTGGCCCGTGGTTCGTATGCAGATTAAACGTCCCCGTTGAAGTATATATGGCTGAGACGGGAAAATCCCGCAGCCTACGATAAAAACCGATGTAGAGTGTTGCCAACTTTTGAACGGGAAAGACAATTTGTTTGTTTTTAATCTTGTCATTTTAGAAATAAAATAAAATAGCGAAGTTTTAATTAATTTTTGCTTATGCCCTCGTGGTCCGGGGGCCCCGTGTAATTGATACGGCGGTAGCTACGCTCCTTTAGAAAGGAGGATGCAAGGGATGTACGGTGGAATGCTGTGAGAGGGTCAAGGATGTCTTAAGTTTGGAGGATATATGGAACAGGTCTTTTCGCTCAGCAATATCGAAGAGAATCATCTGGGTCTTAACCAAAGAGTTTTCTGTGGTTTTCTAGATTTTGCCCGGAATTTATTCAAAGTTGGTGTCTCTCCTAAACCGGCGGATTTGTAAGAAAATAGAAATAATATGACGTTCTGAAGGTAGAGAAAGCAAAGCAAGTCTTGTGTAGGGATCGTGACATTTGACACTTGATGCTCTCTGTCTGCCTGTAACGGACTTGGCTGAAGATATCTATGTGAACAAAAAATATTACCCTGAACCTCAAAACCAGGTTGGTAACCGTTAAATCACTGAGTAGCCTTTATTAGTCTAGTGACGCTTAGCCATCTTTTTCTACTGAAACAAAATCAAATAAGAAACGTTTAACTAATGGCTGTACTCAAAGGTATCAGTGATTAAGTCGACATTTAGGCCTCAAACTGGATCTCAGCGATTTGCAGGGCGGCGGCGAGAGCGGGGCGGGCGCAGGCGCGGCGAGCTGTGCCTGAACTCGATGCAGTGTTGCCACTTTGGGGAATTTGTCGCTAGATTTAGGCAATTCTGCAGTAGCTCAACGATTTTTGCTTCTGCTAAGTCACTAGATATGGATTTAGGGATTTTTAGCGACTTTCTTGAATAATCTAAGATCATCGTATTGATATCGGTATTTATTTTTAATAAATCGTGCCTATGAGTTGTCAAAAAGATACCGCTATGTTCTTATATTATACTATGGCAACCATTATTTTATCTCATCTCACTCTAACGCATAGGTACATCGTTACACTATCAGTGCTCTCACTCTTACATGCTGTACAGTGTTACCAACCCTACTGTTTTAACAGTAGATTTACTGTTTTTGACGTGACAACACTGTTTTCTATTTTAATACGATTTTCTACTGTTTTTTATGTCAGTGTTGTTATTAATACAAATCAAAGGCATTTTACATACAAAATCTGAAATAGACGAATGTTACTTTGATGCTACTGAAAATCATATGAAAAATTTTATTAAAAGAATGCACGATTTTAACAAAAACAATGAAACAGAAAATGTTTAGGATAGAGAATACACAAAAATGAACAATGTTTGTAATTTTCTATTAATTTTAAAGAAAGAAAAAATTTCGCCCCAGACAGGATTTGAACCTGTAACCTTTCGTCTCAAGCCGACGAATGCTCTAACCAATTGAGAATTGAGCTACTGAGGATTCAAGTCCCCGTGGCGAAATTTTTAATTCCTTTCTAACCCGTTAAAGCGGGTAGTTTTGTCCTATAGTTACTTTCTTTAAAATGTATATGTATGATATGTAAAAGTTAAAGAAAGGTTAAAAGGTTAGTTTCTTTAAAATTAATAGAAATTTGTCCCAAGCACAGGGCAAGTGCTTAAGGTGATTCGTTTTTCATACTAAATTTATGGCATTTTTTCAAAATGTCCTATGTTGATTTTAAATTCATTATGACTTAAAGTAGGCCTTATTCGTGCTCCTACTTTCGCAAAAACAAATATAATTCAATTTAATAACCTGATAGTATATTATGTCATTCTGATAAAATGAGCACAATTTACGTATGTGTTAGTGCAAATTCATTTAAATGTGTGAGTTATACGACTGGAGTGTGTGCGTGCGACGTTGCCAAACCTCGCCTCAACTCAAAGTAATCGAGACGTTGCCGCTTTGTGCAGTACAAAGGCGCCGTGCAAATCTTATTTTTTATGAGTTTTAGAATTGCACTCAGTGATACCAATTTCTAAAGTGTTACATTTTTAGCGAAATATGACAGTAAATAAATATGAAAGTAAAATCTGACAGTATGTAAAATGTTAGACTTTCCCATAACATTATGTAGTTGGCGTCATTATTATCTTAAACTAATACATAAAATTGTTCATATGTAATTAACAGTCACCATGTGGGTCCTAAAATACGAAACGATTTTCGTGTGAATTAAAATTCACACTAAACGAGTGGATTTAAACATTCATTAGGATAGTGTAAGTGTAGAAAGTTTTAGTCGAGCTAAGCCGGGCCCAGGATGGTATGCTTGTATATTTATAGAGAATACAGATTTAATTGCTCTACTAAGCTAATAATTAGCTAACAATTAACTAATTATTAGAATAGAAGTAAGTTTTAAATTTCCAACAAATTGAATGTTTTAAATGACACAAACATGGGAGAAATATTAATTCGAATATAAGTACTCGTGGTTTTAATATCACAGGAGTATTTTGTAATATTATAACATTATTTATATATTTTAAATCCATCCAAGTCGTCAATTTTTGTTGTTGTACTTTGGCAACAAATAATACGTACTGGTTACAGAGTTTGACAGTCGTAATAATATGTCATTGCTGATAACGTTGTTATGACTATCAAATCAAATATCTAATTCTGAATTTTTAAATACTATCAACTAATCGTTATTGAAAATGTTATGTCGATATGTAAAATCTAACAAAATTAAGCAATAGCAAAATTTAGAAAATCCAGATGTGTAGTTGTCTTTTGTGAAGTTTGGTGCTGGTCATGTAAATTGTGTTTTTACTTTTAGGTAGCTCAATATCTTCAGTCAAACTAAAATATATAGGTACTATGTGGTGATCCTATACCCTGAAATTAGCTAAATTAGGAAAAAGTATTGAAAGCCATATTTATAAATGAAGAAGAATTCTGATTTCTTACTAGTGGTCCTTCTTATATGTTTGTAAATAGAAGATGTATGAGTGTTAGATAATTGTAAATAATAGTTAGTATTAGATAGAGTTTTGGCGCCATCGAGAGAAAAGATGGTCGAAGTTTTTTCATAATTATTGAATTTCGTGTTGATATTGAGTGAAATTAGTCAATTTTGGTGGCATTTTGTACAATTTTGTTCAGTGAAAGTGCAAAAATGAAATAATCATTAAGAAATTAGCGTATCGTGTATTTCCTCGTTGCCGCCAAATCTCATTCATGAGCTTGTGTAAAAAGGCTACCGCTTTACACAAGAGCCTGACATGACTTCCTGACGACTTATGACTGATGACTAATTAAAATTAATTGAAATTGATATAAAATTTTATGCAAATTTCTACTTGACTAATGGCTAAATACTAACGTGAAGGCTAAAAGCTAAAGAAAGAAAGAAAGAAAAAGTATTAGATAGAATGTTTTAAGTTTGTTTCCATCATTTTATTTCTCTTCAATTAATAAGCTAACTATTAGTTGTCATTTTTTGGTTAAAACATTGTTATATAGTGTTTGCAAACATATTATTATTACTACTCAGTATGATGAGAATTTGCCTGATGCAAAAGGTTCAGTGTTCCACAAAAGTCAGAAACTTGGTTCAATCTCATAGAATTTAATTAAGTAATATAGATAAATCAAAGGCAGATTAGAATGTAAAAAAGGTTGTTTTTTCATAAATTAAAATAAACAATCCACGGCATTCTGATTTTTATGGTATAACAAAGCATTGTATTATAAGTAAAGAAGACAGTAGGTAAATTAGGTTATTCAATGTGGAAAATATCCTGGTCAAATGTGTACCTCATGGTGTACTCATTGAACCAAAACTCATTTTTGATTAATTATTTTTTTACACTGAACCCTAAAGAAATATAAGAAATAAATGTTTATACAATTGTAGTTGAATACATTTGCTAACTTAACACAAGGAAATTACTTGAAAATCAAGCCTGCTATGCGACAATGAAATTTACCTGGTTCTATTCTAGACTCTTGTTGTTTTTTTTAACATAGCATATGTATTAGTTAAATTAGTATAATAAGAAAAAAGTCAGTTATTTTGTTATAAATTTATACAATTATAAATTTTGCTTTGTGATATTGGAAGGCAAACAGATTTTCTGATGGTGAGAAACTAACACTGCCTAGAGACACCAAAGGTGGTAATGGTGCGCTGCCAACCTGTGTTGGGGATGCTAGGCCTTGAGCAAATTAACGTTAACCGGTTACCTTACCCTCCGAACCAGAACATGCCAACGGCAAACACTAACGTAATGGTGGCAGGAATAAGTAAGGCAGTGGTATCAATTCGGACGAGTCACTGCAAAACTCTACCACCTAGTAGGATGTCACGGTGTTAGTAATGGTAAGACTATGTTCGGCTTTGAGGAATGGCAGGGAGGCAGATGTTCTCTTCTGCAAAGGAGCCTGGACCAACACGGGGAGAAAGTACCACAGTTTCCCAGATATTTAGTGTGTTTTGTAAATAAAAATAAAAACAATATTTTTGCCCCACAGGTACAAGGTAACAAAAATGATAAAAATTATACTTTGTATGCTATGTACCACTAAATCTACCCATAATAGTTGTCATTGAGGGAGATGAAAATTTTACTGCAGCAATGGTTTCAAAATTGATTTGGTACATTTTACAAAAAATGTTTGCTTCCAGAAGTAATTCTTAGGAGTGTGAAAAAAAATTAAAATGTTATTTATAACTGGAGTCTAGTGTTTGTACGAATCCTCTAAGTAGAATAGACTATCTGCTGTCCTACCTAGCAGCTGAAACGTAAACTTGGCCTATTTTGTGAAATACAAACCTGTACAAATGAAAATAAATAAAATAATAATTAAAATAAACTTTCATTCTTTTATTTTTCATATTCCATAGGCATGATAGAACAAAAACAGGTCAACTGTGAGTTCAAAACAATTGCAGTTACTTTATGTTTAGTTAAAAAAAAAGTAAGTATCTTCACGCCTTTATCCCCGAAGAGGCCGGTAGAGGCACAGACAGGGGACCCACGACTAGACGAAGACACTAAAGTCCCACAATGTGATAGTCGGCAAGCCTATTGCCAACCGGGCACATATTCAATCCCGAGCAACATTTTTTTATATTATTACAAGATTGGAAAAAAACAAATTTATTTTTGTTGCCTGACCCGGGAATCGAACCCTGGACCACAGAGGCGCATATTTCCTATCATGACCATTACTTTTTTCTCTAAAAACGAATCATCAAAATATTTTGGCTATTGGCCGAGTAATCGCGTAACATCCAAAAAAAATTTTAAAAAAAACGAAGTCTAATCGAGAACTTCTTGATTTTTAGTCATTTAAAAATTATAACAGCTATAAAATGAGAAAAATAATAATAAAAGACAAAGGAAACGCACTTGGCACGACAAGGTTCGAACCTTCACCCTCACATGTTGAATCCGGCTATCTAACCGCTACGCCATTTACAAGTTAAACTATCTTATGAAATACGGTATTAAATGCTAAGAACCTAGTTCCACAATTTTAATACTTGCATGTGTGTGCGTAATCTTTTTTCACGTATAATGTATCGCCTGTAATGAATGTTAGTGTCAAAACAATTTGTTTGTAGCCAGTTTTCTCAAAAACAGGAGTGCTGATAGGCTTACATGCGTTTCATTTGTCTTAAGAAACAATCGGAAATAGGCGCAAATTTGCATGAAATTAGTTTATTTGTCGTTTATAATACTGAAATAAATAAAAACGTGTAATTTGACAGAATAGCGCCATCTCTTGTAATTTTTTGCCTAGCTGTGTTGAACGTTTGCCCTTAAGAAATAAAAAAATAAAAATACGGTTTGTAATTTTGATCACCTATTTTTAATGAATAATATAATTATGTTGTCTTTTCCAATAATGTACTTTATAAAAAATGTGTTAATTAAAGAAGTACTATTGGTAGTGCTGCAGTAGTTTCATTAACTTATACATCTATATAACTAATTTTATGTCCTAATTGAAAGGTTTTTGATATATGTAGTAGATTTAATGTTTTGAAAATGTAATTTTACTGTTTTCTACTGTTTTTTTAAGATTGATCTACTGCTTTTCTATTCACTGGGGTTGGCAACACTGGTACTGTATTAGTAATTTGATAGCCCTGTCGTCGTCAGTAGTTATTCCCCGTAATGACGGGGAAATCCCGTAACCGTATCGGCCATAGATAGTTGACTTTGTTTCTCAGAAACATTATTTCGTTCGCTGTTTGTTTTGTTTTACTGTCGCGTAAAAAAATAGTTTACAACGTACATTCAACAATCAGTATGGATATTCCATTGAAAAAGAAGGTTTATGGCCAAAAATATCGCAAGGAATGGGAAATGTTTGAAGAGTTTAAAATGTGGCTTAAACCTATTGCGACGTACCCCATGAAGGGTCATTGTGCGTATTACCGGACGGATTTACAAACAAGAATAAATGATTTGCGTAAACATGCTGAGTCAAATAAACAAGGATAAATCTAATGCTATTTCTACAAACAGAAGAATTGATTTTTCAGCTGCTCCCAAACCATAACCCAAGACGGATTTAAACACCCTAAGAGCGGAAGGTAGGCTAGCACTTTTTATAATAGAACATATTGCCATATCTCAAATTAATCACCTTACTGAAACTATAAAAAAGTGTTTTTCTGATTGCAAAGATGCCGCTAATATCAAAATGCACAGAACGTAATGTACTGAAGTTATTAAAAATTTTTGGCTCCCCACTTCATTCAGACGCTAATAAATGACATCGGATCAAATAAGTTTAGTATATTGCTCGATGAGTCCACTGATCTTAACGTATCCAAATATTTGGGAGTGGTGTTACGTTATTTCATTTCCGCAAGAAACACTGTTGTTTTTTTGTTTTTTCATCTTTTCTGGCTTTGGAACCTCTGATTGCAGCTGATGCTCGTGGAATTGTAAATGCTTTGGTGAACTGTTTGGAAAGACACGGGCTGCCACTACAAAACATGATTGGATTGGGATGTGACAACACGTCTGTTATGATCGGCATGAATAACGGCGTACATGCAATCCTTAAAACTGAATAGGGATTAACAAATCTGATTCTTGTGAAATGCGTATGCCATTCATTACAATTAGCCGTGTCTCATGCTTCTGAACACACATTGCCCAGGAATATTGAATTTCTTATCAGGGAAACTCACAATTGGTTTTCATATTCACCTAAGGGCAGAGAAGAGTACAAATAATTGTACCAGATACTAAATTGTGGCGAGAATCCTTTGAAAATTTTGAGATCTTGTGCAACCCGCTGGTTGTCAGTGGAGCAGGCAGTGACGAGGATTTTGGGGCAGTGGGATGATTTAAAATTGCATTTTTCACTCACTAGAGATAAATGCTACACTTCTGACATACTTCACGCAATGTTTACGGACGAGGCTAATCACCTGTACCTCTGTTATTTGAGAAGCGTTTTAAATGACGTTCAAATAGCAGTCAAAAGTTTTGAAACCGAAGATTCTAACCCTGTGGCATTGCTTAGCACTATGATGACGCTTCTACGCTCCGTTTGCACAAGAATAATGATGCCATCTGCTCCAACTACTGATAATGATTTTTTACGTATTCAAATCGAAGAACATCTGAGTCCTACCCCATATTTAGGATATCTATTTGAAACGCAGGCGACCAAATCGGCATTGCCTGTTGAAATCGGTTCGAAAACGGTGCATTAACTTTAACATAAAGCTGGTAAATGAAATCCAGCAGAGGCTGCCAAGTAATTTCTCTATATTAGAGAAAATGTCTCAGCTTGGTGTTCACAATACACTGCGACAAGTAAAAGACAACTATATAATAGAATTAGCTTCTGAAATGGGTGTGGATGTTGAAACAATTGATAAACTTTTACAACAATGGCAGACCATCCACTTTGTTAAATGGCAGAATACCCAAAATATGATTAGCTTCTGGGCTGAAGTTCTGAAATATAAAAACGCAACTGGAATAAATAGTTTCCAAGAACTAGCTGATTTCGCAATCTCAGTGATATATCTCTCTCTCACTCCAATGCTGCAGTAGAGAGAATCTTCAGTACTATGAATATCATCAAAAGCAAGCTAAGAAACAGGATGCACATCTGCACATTGAACAGCATTCTTTTTATTAGAAATAGACTGAAAAGTGAAAGTTATGAATGAACAATGTTATACCTGTGAACTCCCAGAAGACGTAATTGCGGAAATTGGAAAAAATAAAAAATATTCATTTAAACATTCTCTAAAGGAAAGTGATGGAGGCACTACTGCCGTATTGCCGTCAACATCAACACACGCAGCGGAAGGTTCGGCGGTCAGAGCAGACGTGATTGATGATGAATTGATTCAAATTCTTGATGATTCTGTGCTTTTTTAAACTTAAATTTTTAAAAAATACTATAGTTAATAAACCAATAATAATCACATTATAAATTTGTGTTTTTATTTCATGTGTCAATGAAAAACTGCGATAAATATAGGTTTTCATAAAATCATGACCGATCAGGATTTAGGGAATTCTAAAGAATTTTTAATGCCCTGAATTCTTATAATCTAGCGAAATTTGAAGGCACTTCTAGTGACTTGTTCGCACTGAAGGTGGCGTCATTGACTCGATGTCAGCGGCCAGATCACTCGTGTCGCGGCGACGAAGTGTTGTGTTTGATGTGAGCACGGTGTCGATACGGCGCGGGCGGCAACATCTTTTGAACCGAGTGCTTTTGATTCGTATGATTTATGATGGCCCGCTGAGTTTCTTTCGCCGGATCTTCTCAGTGAGTGGCCGCGTTCCGATCCGGTGGTAGTTTTTAGAATTATATAGACGCGTTACAAGAATCTGTATATGGATCTACGTAATAAAAGCTATTTTGAATTTGAATTTGAATTTGGACAAAAGTAGATGTTCATCCTTATTACAAAGGAAAGAAAAAGGCGACTTTTCTATTATCATGAACAGAGACAATAGAATGGGTAGAGAGACTTTTGATTACTATATTTTATTATTGGAGCTATAAAGTCCAATTTAGAACCTACCTACACATATTATCCTCTTTTTCATAATTCAAATTTTTGCTATTCTAAAGTGGTGATCTAACAAAAAATTCACCAATTATTCCCCCTGGTAAAATGCTGCGACGTACGTAAATGTATCGACAAATATGAAGTACAAAGGGGAACAGCACTACGTAAACTCAATCGCAGGGAGACCGCGTGACTGTCGCTAGTCACTCGGGCACCGCTGCCATGCAGTTCACTTCAATAAGAATCTATGTGTTAGATCGCGCCGCTCTCGCCGCCGCCCTGCAATTGCTGAGATCCAGTTTGAGGCCTTACAGTACACAATTGTGACTTAATGATAGATTCAATTTTAGGGGATAAACTTTGTGTTGGTCTTAAGGCCTGGAATAGGGACTTACGAGAGTTAACTTTCTTTACCCAAGTTACGTAGACGCATGTTGTTACGACCTTCGAGGCGTGTTTTTAAGCCGCGTCTATGGACCAACCAATTGGTCCTCGCTTAATCCGCCTTCCTCTGGGTCCCCATAATTTTAATTGACTTCGCTAAGTGCCCTTAAACGTGTTTTACCTCTTTTTATTGATTAATAATTATTTAGTGTGTTGCAGAATTACGTAAAACCAATGTTTCAATAACATTTAATTATTTTAGTTGCATTTTGTAGGTACTGTGAGTTTGATGGGATTTGGTACTCTTAAATTATCCTGTTGTTTAAGTTAAAAAAAACAGTAATGCTGTATTATAAGTTTATTGTGTTTGTTGCCAGTTTACGTTCAATACATTTATCGTTAGTTGGTTAATCAGTAGTAGCCCTGCGGCCTACGAACACCTCCGGCATAACTCTAGGAACAGCTAGCTTCTTCGTTCTCTCCGATATCAAGTATTTTAGTGCATTTGGTGGAACCTGGAAGAATTTTCACAAATTAGTTCTTATAGGATATCATATGTCTGTGGATACCCTCAACCTTTTACGAATTTCGAATTTATTTAAAATAAAATTTTAATTTCATTTATTTAATTGTAAGATTAAACCAACGTTACACCATGACATCAATAATATGATATTACTGTGACTTAATTTTAATTTTGATATTAATGTTACATCTTATCACATTTGAAGTTTCGTCTCACCATCATGTATATGCCGATGATTTTCAGATTTATTCTCAAGCGACACTTAAGGAGCTTCCAGCAGCGGTTACCAGAATAAATACTGATCTCAAAAATATATTGGATTGGTCTAACCGCTTCGGGTTGAGCCTTAATCCAATAAAGTCTCAAGTTATAATTATCGGCAGTCCAAGTTTAATTGCTAGGGTTGATTGGAGCTCTCTTCCCTCTGTTTTCCTAGGTACGACACTAATTCCTATCTCAACACAGGTTAAAAATTTAAGTGTTTTTTTGGACAGTACATTGAATTGGTCTGTTCATGTAAAGGAAATCAGCAGAAAAATCTATGCTGCTGCTAGTTCTTTAAATAGATTACGTAATTTTCTTCCTATAGGTACTAAAATTGCACTAGCACAATCACTACTTCTCCCTATTCTAGACTATGCTGATACTAGTATTTTAAATTTATCTGAAAATCAACTTGATAAGCTTGAGCGCCTTCAAAACTTTGCTATACGGTTCATATACGGACTTCGTAAATATGACCACATTTCTTCATTTCGAGCGAAACTTAAGTGGTTACCTATTCGTTTTCGCAGGAATGTACGTACTTTGAACTTCCTTTTCAACATATTATTTAATCCTTATACACCTGATTATCTTAAAGACAGATTTAATTTTTTAAATGAAGATCACCATTCTCAACGGCCTGCTAAAAGACTCTTATTAAAAATTCCAGAGCATAATACAAAATTTTATAAGACTTCTTTTACGGTACAAGCTACAAAACTTTGGAACGCTCTCCCTGTAGCAATAAGACAGGCAGAAAGTAAAAACGTTTTTAAGAAAATGGTAAAGGAATTTTACCTTAAGTCATTACAGTTGTAGCGTGCATCGGGGAATGTTTTCACTGTCGGGTTCTAGATTATGGCAAATATTTACCGTAATGTATATCTTTTGATATTTAATTATTTACTTTGCTTTATTTTGTAACTAGATTAGGTACTTAGTTGTTACTTATTTTATGTATTAATGTATTGTATTTTCTTTCTTTTTTTAATGTTGTACTTTTTTCTTATTTGTATATTTCTTTTTCTGAATGCTGGTTGTTTGGAAGAAATCGCTTATTAG
>NJDC01057507.1:40367-59357 GCA_002245475.1 Calephelis virginiensis | reverse complement strand
TAATATTTCATGTCTTTTTCTAGTTTCGTCTTCAAATTTCTTTCTTGTTCAGGCCTCTGCCTCTTCTGTCGTGATAAAACTCTACAATAGTCTTTCACTAGTATAGTTTCTTTACTAAATCACATTTACAAACAAATAATTAATATTTACACTTTAATTAATTTACAAATTATACATTTTTACATTATATTACACATTTTTAAATTAAAGATTGGAGGGAACCCTCGAAAAGCGCGCCTTACCCTCCGACCGTTCCCGCCAACCTCGTTTTATTTTACAATTTGTAATAGAAGGAATAGGTTATATTGTTTTCGTCCGATTGACTTGACAATGATCGACAAAGACATTCAATTATACAGCCATGTCGTTATTAATTTATTAAAAACTGACATTGGGAAACGAAAACAAAGACAGGTTGAATTTCATTTTCAATAAAATTTATTTATAGATTAGAAAATACATAATTATACTTGAAATAATACTCGTTTTCAATTAATTTCTGTTTCATTCTGTCTTTTACCCGTTCTCGATAATGGAATTTAAAGCACGTGTAAACACAAGGACATCACTATCTATTCAATTTATCGCCGTCTTAGTACTGTCAAATTAGAAAGTAATTTTAGAACTATTGTGACAACGGAATACCATTTCTCTAAAAATAAGCTAATATTAGAAAATTTTTAGTTAGTTTAGTTTTAGCGGTGACACAACAAAATCGGCACCATTATCGTAAGCAGAGCCTACATCTAAAAAGGCAGCAACTACTGAATGATTATTACTGAAGGCTACTGTAATCTCTGTAACTAGGGTTGCCACACTGTCCATGGTGCTAAGTCCTTTACGGAAGCCGAATTGATTGCCAGGCAAAATATTTTGGTTTTCTACAAACCATTCCAGTCTATTTTTCAATAGGTGTTTGAAGATTTTTAAAAGGGTTGATGAAAGCGCTATTGGCCGGAAATTATTTGGGTCATCTGGATTTTTACCTGGTTTAAGAATAGGGATAATCAACTGTGCTCTCCAGGATTCAGGAATAGAGCCATGTTCAAAAATATGGTTAATTAGGTTTAGAAAATAAGTTTTACATTTAAGTCCCAAATTAGAAAGACAAGAGTAGGGTAGGCCATCAATACCTAGGGCAGAATCATGAAGCCAAGACAGAACTGTTGTTAGCTCCTCTAAGGAGAAAGGTGCTTCAAGAGGATCAGATTGTGAAAGATTAAGAGGGATAGTAAAGTTAATTTCTTCATAGGATGGGGCAAAGGGGGGGGGCTAGCTTATCCACAAATCTGGAGGACATCTCCTTTGACATAAGAAAGACTTTCTTTGGGGAAAAGTTTGATCTAAATTTATTTATCTTCCCCCCACACCACTAAAGGGGGAGCCAAAGAAGCACAAAACTGTTTCCATTCTTGAGCCTTCTTTTTCCTGAGGAGTCTTTTTGTCACAGTCATAATTCGCCGGTACTCAACTAAATTATCTACATTCATATTATTATTAAATCTTTTTTATGCTCTTTTCCTTGCTTGAATTGCTTCAGTGCAATCTTGATCCCACCAAGGCGGATTTTATTTCTAGTTATATTTTTTAATGGAAAGCATTCATCGGCACTACATTTTAAGATATCTACAAATCTGTTGTAACACTCATCTAAACTATGATTGTCTCCTACATTAATAAATGAATCTGTCTTGCTTTCCATTAGTTCCATGTAGTGAGACCAATCTTGTGGTGTCTTTGGCAGCCTATATTTCAAAAGTGGAACTGTTTGTCTTTCTTGTATGTGTTGATGGGGCATCTTAACAATAATAGGGTAATGGTCACTGCCATATGTTGAATCAAGCCTATCCCAGCACAGGACAGATGCAATATCTTGAGAACATATAGTAATATCTACGCAGCTTTTGCTTTGTGAAGGCCCTACCAGTCTTGTGGGACGTCCATCATTTATGACACATAGATCTAAGTCATCTATAATTTCAACAAGGCCTTCTCCTATCCTGTCACAGTGATTAGATCCCCATCTGAAGTGATGACAATTGAAATCCCCCATTATAATAAAAGGTTTTGTGAAATTTTGAAAGATGGGTTTTAATTGGGCAATTGTGGCTACATTAGGATGTGCAATATAAATTGAGGCAAATGTAATATTTCCAATTTTTGCTATAACAATATTAGTGTTTTCATTTACATAAGGGGTTGCTACTAAAGAATGTAAATATCTATTTTTAATTAAAAGAGCGCTGCCTCCATAGCCGTCTAGCCTGTCATTTCTAATACAATAGTAAGTAGGTAAATTAAAATTTGAAATTGGTTATAACCAGGTCTCGGCTATGCAACACACAGCCGGCCTGTATTTATTACAGATATGTATTAAGTCATGTTTTTTATTAGTGATACTTCTAGTGTTCCACTGTAGTATCACTGGATCCATATTGGATGCTTTTTATGAGAGCTACCATGTTATTAGCAACGTTGTCAGGTAGATTTTGGGATGAAGATATATATGAAGCTATTATTTGAGCAAAAGTGTTTCTTAAATGAAATTCAATGTCAGTTGTATCAGACGCCTGCAACCACAACGTTTCTCAGCCTTTGTTAAGGCTGTTGTGTCTTGCCACTGCCGAAGTGTGTCACTTGTACTTAGTATAGGCATCGATTAAAGACTAAAGTTTTATTTTTAACTCACATATTATCTAAAGCCAAAAAAGTCTGCCCTCCTCCATCAATCAAGTTCCTGCCGTTCGCGGGTCGCAGCCGCTGTGCAAGTCGCTTGACGCAAGATCGCCGAAAAGAGAAAAACGTTAGTAAGGCTCACACGAACACACACTTTAGGGCTGTGTAGGTACACACCCCTGTTGCCACAAACGACAGGGGCCCATAGGGTCCCGCGCCGTGTAGGTCGTTTTTTCCCCCTGCCGCCAGGGGTAATTCGTAAACGTTTTCAAGTCCCATTTGTCGAGGGTCCACTATGGGCCCTCGAAAACTAACACCTATAGAGCGGTTCCTCCGGGATTGTCATCCGGACGTCCTAGAGGAATGGCAAGTAATCTCTGTCCCCTCCCTACCGCTATCTCAAGCCGCGGACGCGCTTATGCCGGCCTTCGGGCGGCCGGCCACCGTCCCGCCGCTAGTCTCGCGCGCGTCGCTACCCGCGCAGCCGGCTGCGCTCTCGCGTCCGCCGACACCCGCCCCGTCGAAACCCTTGTTAGTGTTAACGAGTACATGAGTACTGGCAACGACTCAGACTCGGATGACGGCTTCACCGAAGTCCTAGGCGGTTCTAAGCGTTCTAGAAAACGCAAAACACGCGTTTCGCCTCCTCCTACAGAAAATACTTCGCCGCCCGCTGTTAAAAGGCAGGCCGTGGCCGCCCTTCAGGCACAGACCTCGTCAACCGCCGACTCCCAGGCGACAGTCGAGCCCCAGAGCGACGTCGAGATGCCACCTCCGCGCTCCAAAATCCCTCCACTTTACGTCCACGACAAGACGTTGTGGAACGACCTATCTAAGGTGCTTCACGCCAAGAACATATCTTACACCCACGCTCGTTCGACGAGCGAGGGTATCAAAGTGGTCATGTCGACCACCGTCGCTTTACGTCCCTTCTCAGGGAACGTAAAATAAGCTACCATACTTTCGCATTGGCCGACGAACGCGAAATGCGCGTCGTCATTCGCGGACTACCGAAAGAACTCCCCGTTATTGAAATCGAGAACGACCTTCTCGAGAAAAACTTACCCGTCCGGCATGTACATCGTATGTACAATACGCGTAGTAGGAAACAGTACGACATGATACTTGTCGTACTAGACAATAGGGAATCGGGTAAGGCGATATTCCAAATATCATCCGTCCTTGGCCTGTCCGGCCTAACCATAGAGAAACCGCACTCTAGCGGTATCCCCGGACAGTGCCATAACTGTCAGCATTACGGACACTCGGCCCGTTTTCGCAATGTCCGTCCCAGGTGCGTCAAGTGCCTAGGCGACCACGGCACCGAGAATTGCACCCGTCCCAAGCGGGACCAACTGAGTTCGGCCCTTCCGGCCGAGCCGGTCAGCTGTGTAAACTGCGAGCTCGAGGGTCATCCAGCGAATTATCGCGGATGCCCCAAAGCCCCGCAGCGACGCAGGCGCGGGCGACGCACACTCAGGCCCCTAAGGCCAATACCCATCGTCCGACGGCAAGCAAGCCGACGCCTCTCCTAGAGACGCCGACGCTACCGTCACTCCTCCCACCACCACCGCCACCAACCAACGCTTGAGTCAAGCCCCCGAGCTTGGTAAAACCAGCGGCCAAGGCTACCCCCGTCCCCCCGTCCCCCCGTCCCACAAGGCAACTCCTCTGCCACCCAAGGCAGCTCGCACCCCGGCCCCTAAGGCCACCCCACCACTAAAATCTTCTCCTCAGGGCGATTTCGAGGCCGATCTCGCTCTAATTACAGAGCTCGCTAACGCGATCGACCCGGACGAAGTATCGGACTTCGCCCGGGAACTTAGGGTGACGCCACCGGAGCGTCATATATTTTTAATTGCAAGGCACTCTGCCTTGATCAAATCAATTAGACGTTTTTCCCAAATTCACAATCTAAATGGATAGGACAACCGGAAGAGTGAAACCATACTCTCTGACAATAGCGTCGTACAACGCGAACGGCTTAAGTCGGCAAAAAGACGAAGTACGGGAGTTATTAAAAACACATAACATAGACATACTCCTAGTACAAGAGACCTTCCTTAAACCTTGTAAGCGTGATCCTAAAATCGCGAATTACAATCTTATTAGGAACGATAGATTAGGTAACAAAGGCGGCACCTTAATCTATTATAAAAGATGCTTACAAATAGCCCCCCTAGATCCTCCGCAGCTGGAGAACCTAGAGGTGTCAGTATGTCAGGTGGGTATGACTGGACATAGGTCCATCATACTAGCATCAGCTTATCTCAGCGGTAACAAAACTCTGTTGGAGAGGGACCTAGAAACCCTCTTCAACATGGGTGAGTCAGTGTTCGTAGCAGGCGACCTAAACAGTAAGAATGTTCTATGGCGATGCCAGCGGAATAACTCCAACGGCCTCGCACTGAATAGGCTTGCTGATAGGTTAGACCTCATCCTGGTAGCTCCCTCCGAGCCTACTAGATACCCTCTCTTAGACGAGGATTATAATATCCATCACAGTCCCAGTACAATAGATCTAGCTCTACTACGCGGCGTTTCTCTACAGGTACGCTCCGTAGAAGTGCTACACGAACTAGACTCCGATCACAGGCCCGTAGTATTCAAACTAGGGCCCGACGATCCGTCCCTATTGGTTACCAAAACCAAACAGGTTGTAGACTGGCAAAAACTCAATACAAAAATCCAGTCTCTACAATCTGAATTCCTCGAACAAATTCCTGATTTAATAAACACAGTCGAGGAAGCAAAGACCGCCACTAGTCTACTTACTAGACACGTCCAGGCCGTAGTAGACTCATCCTCTAGTACTGTCCCGGACGTACATAAAGATAAATTAGCCCTCCCTGACGACATTAGGAACCTAATTAGACGTAAAAATGCCGCGAAACGGCGTTACGTTCGATTCCCGTCAGATAAAAACCGGCGTTCGTTTCGTGAACTACAGAGACAAGTAAGGCGGCGCGTAGCTGATTACACGAACTCTCGCTGGGACAATTTTCTTAGCGAGATCTCGCCGTCTCACGTGGCCTACTGGCCACTGGCGAGAACTCTTAAAAACGATCCTAAAGTAGATTTCCCTCCTTTAGTTAGAACAAACCAATCTCTCGCGTTTGACGACGCCGAAATAGCCGAATGCCTAGCCGACAATGTTCAGTCACAGTGTACAGTTTCTACTCTGCCGGCCGACCCGGAACATATCCGTATAGTAAATAACGAAGTAGCGCGCAGAGCAACCGAACCTCCTTAGGGCGATCCGTTACCTCCCACCGATCACGACGAAGTGAAAGATCTAATCAAAGATCTTCACAACAGAAAGGCCCCGGGGCCGGACGGTATCTCGAATAGAGTAATAAAGTACTTTCCGTCCGCACTCATATACCTACTAGTAAACATCTTCAATGTATTACTAGCAGGCAGTGCTTTTCCTGACGAGTAGAAAGAAGCCACCGTCATAGGAATACATAAACCGGGCAAACCCCGGAACGTCGCGAGTAGTTACCGCCCGATCAGTCTTATTAGTTCACTCGGTAAAATATACCAGCGTCTTATCCTCGCCCGCCTTAAGACGGTCATAGCCGAGAAACATTTGTAAATGGATAAGCAATTTGGTTTCCGGGCAGCCCATTCATGTACAAATCAAGTGCACCGCCTCACGGAGCACATACTAGACGGCCTGAATAGACGCTGCCCCTTATACACGGGAGCACTATTCTTCGACGTGGCCAAGGCGTTCGATAAGTACTGGCACAACGGCCTAATCTACAAGCTCTACGAAATGGGCGTGCCAGACAGACTAGTTCTCATCATACGAGACTACTTATCCAATCGCAAATTCAGATTTCGTGTAGAAGGTACTCTATCTAGCAGTAGGCCCCTAGAGGCTGGGGTGCCGC
Source organism: Calephelis virginiensis (assembly GCA_002245475.1). NCBI lineage: Eukaryota > Metazoa > Arthropoda > Insecta > Lepidoptera > Riodinidae > Calephelis > Calephelis virginiensis. Next base: position 52,782 of record NJDC01057507.1, on the reverse strand, counting down.
AGGGCTCGGTGCTCTCACCTTTGCTATACAGCCTGTACACGAACGACGTACCACGACCGCCGCGCGTCCACGTAGCCCGTTTCGCGGACGACACGGCTCTATATACGTCTAGCCATAACGCACAATTCATAGGCAGAACCCTACGTAGTGCGGCCACTCTCCTGGGCGACTGGTTCAGGAAGTGGCGTATAGAAGTAAACCCCGATAAAAGTGCAGCGGTGTACTTTAATCGGGGCACTAGGCCATTCGAACGGATGAGACCCTATCGCAATCCGGGTACCATCAAAATGTTCGATAGAGTAATTCCCTGGGAAAAATCAACAAAATACCTAGGGGTTATTCTAGACAATCAGATGTCGTTCAAATCGCACGTATCACGTGTAACTAACAAAGCTAAGTACGTACTTAGCCGCCTCTATTATTTAATTAACAAAGACAATAAAATGTCACTTCGTAACAAGGTGACACTTTACAAAACGTGTACCCGTCCCATCTTAAAAAGCTACAAGTAGTTCAAAATAGGTTCATGCGTACTGCCACCGGTTGTCCGTGGTACGTACGCAACGAGGACCTACATCGCAACCTTGATTTGCCTACAATAGCGCAGCATTTCAAAGAAGTATCGGAACGCTACTTTGAAATAACGGCTGCCTACCCCAACCCGGTGTTAGCACCCGCGTGTGACTACACACCGGCCGCAAACGCGCCCGCCAAACTTAGGAGACCCCGTCACGTGTTATCGGATCCACCAGATCCAATAACCGCGGCAAACGCGAGCCTCCCTCCCAATTCCAACCGGAACACAAATTCACAAGACACTACACTACACCGTCGCCGCCGGTCTAGGCGACGAAGACCTCTCTTGCGCCCCGCGCCTAACGCCGAGCGACGAGCCGCCACTATTCCTCCACCTAGTCCACCCAGTAACCAGAACGCAGCACCAAGTCGAGGTACGGTCTCCCGGGAGACAGCCCTTGTTTGCTGGCGTTGTAGGGAACAGTCCAATCCATCTAAATAATGATGTCTCGGGCTGAGCACTCTGCTCGGCCCACAAAGCCCGGTGAAGTTGTAAAAACCGCGAGATTGGCAACACATTAGTCATTCCAAAAAAAAAAAAGTCAGTTGTATTATTGCTGGTATCCAAGTTAATATTTTCTGTATTGTTGCTATCTGTGAGGGCACATCCATTTTGGGAAGGAGAAAATGAATAATCTTTAACTAATAGGTTATGTGCTTCTTTGTTGTATCCGGGAAGTATTGGGAGACGGAGTTTTGATTTGAGGAATACTGTTTTTTTGTATGACTGCTGAGATGATGGTGATGCTTGTGAGTTATTAGTGTATTGGGTGTGGGTGTTTTCTTTATGCAATGGTTGTCTCTTAGTAATAGCTGCATAGCTACGTGAGACCATAGGGAACAGTTTACTAGCCTTTGCGTATGAGATACATTTATCAGTCATCGTTTGCTTTTTTGCCTTTTGCCTTCCCAAGTCTGGACACTCCTTGCTATTGGCAAAGTGGTTGCCAGAGCAGCAGAAGTTATAACATTGGATGGTAGGATACAAGTATGGTTCAACTTTAAGTGCTGAATAACAACAAAAGACTCTCTTCGGTAACACCTGTTTATCAAATGTCACAACTACTGTTTGAGTAGGACGCTATTCTGTACCATTGTCTGTAACAAACTTGCGGTTTATTCTACGCACTTTTAGGATTGGGCTACAATCTGATGGTACTTTAATATTCGTAATTATTTCAGAGTCAGACCAATCAGCCGGTACATTCTTTACTGCCCCATTGAATGTAGGGACAACATTGGATGTAGGGGTAACATTGAATGTAGGGATGGATGTAACATAATTGTTGTTTACAAGGGTTGAGCTGTTGAGGAATGCATTAGCATCCTCTGGAGATTTAAATTCGACAGATAGTCGATTGCGACCATTTTTTTTACTCCGTCTTGGAGAATATTTTGGTAGTTATTTTGGACCAAAAAAAGCCCAAACTTTACTGGATGCAGAGAGGTACCAGCTGAAGGGTCGGTCTCTTTTTTAACTACATGGACGAGATAAGGAGGTTTGTCATTGGCAGAGTATTGTTGTCGTCCAATAATTATTCGTGGAACTTTGTTAGGGACATTCTGTTCAATTTCTCTTTGTCGTTTTCTATTAACGGACAATTCTATTTCCTCACATTGGGACAAGGGTGCTGTAACCACTGGTGTATATTCAAGTAAATTTTCGACTTCTACAGATGTATAATCAGGTGGGTCAGGGGGGTCAGGTGGTTTATTTTTCTCTATTTTAGAGATTCCTTCGTATACTTACGTATAAGTAAATAGTAATAACAAATACAAAACAACACAACACGTAAAGCAACACTAAGCACTAATTACTACTTAAAAGCAATTTAAATATTGAAAGTAAGGAAACACACGTGATCGGCCCGAAAGGCAGAATCTTCTTCCTAGACCATTTCAATGTCAATTTTTTCTTTGAAAGCTGATGTGATTTGACAAGTAGGTTTTGTCAGAGACTAACATTTTAATATTTTTAATTTTATTGATATTTGTTGTAGTGTAATATGGCTATTTTGGGAAGTTAGTTTAGAAAAAATAAAGTCACTCAGTCATGAAAGGTTCAGTAGTAGTGTAGTATTTTAAAAAAAACTGCTGACAATTTGTTTTTGAAACCGTTTTTATTTGAAAGTATTGGTCGAGTTCTTAGATTTTTTTAAGATTTTCATTCTCTCATTATGAAAGTTAAAGACGAGAAGGGAGGTACATTTTATCATTTGGAAATGTCTATATTGAATACAATTTTTAGTGAAAATAAGCTTTTAGAAACCTCAATCATGTTGTTAATGACCAATCTTTAATATTTCTGTACATGGATGAAACAAATGATCTGCATCGGCTACAAATAACTCCAATCACGTGAAATAGTCTTCTTCTTCTTTATAAATATGGCTTTCAATCGTTTTTCACGACTTATTTAGCCAATGTCACGCGTGAAATAGTCTATTGCTTCCTGTTTTTTGTTTAAATGACAGTAGTCTTGGAAACTCAATTCGTAGACTAGGATATTTTGAGTTTGTTGATAAGAGAAGCCTATAATGTCGGCTATTTCTCTAGTGTTTTATCTGCAGTCTTCCATAATTAAATCAAGCATTCTTTTAGTTCCTCAGAAGTGGGCGACAAAGGCCTTCTGATGGTTTATCTTTCAAGTCAAGCGTGGCACTGCCACTCTTGAATTCTGTTATCCATTTTTTGACGGATGAATAAGACAGGGCAGAATCCTCTTATGTACTGACCCATCATTGATGGCTTTCGATGGTAGCCCCTTCTTATGGAGGTACTTAATGACAGCATGCTGCTCGATTTGCTCCATTTGCAAAAAGTATATCCGATATGCTTTACGCTTTGTTAAAAAAAAATCACAACTAATTATTGCACATGTTTCGAACTTCAAACATTTAACTACTCAACTGCACGAAATAATGTGGGTAGATTTGATTTTTAGAATTGATTGGATCTGTGTTAGGCTGAGTACTTTTCCATTCACCCTCATATTCTATACTTAAAATAAAACTCTGTAGAATGATGAATACACACAATAAATTGTACATCAAAAATATCGAAGAAAAATAGGCACAGGCGTCTAAAAATGGGCAGATTTTATACAATTTTTGTCTATCCCAGTGTCTACTAAACGCAATGCAATTTGGCTGGTAGGTAGGTACTTTATGTTCCCAGAAAGTTACTTTACGTTTTATATCCCACTTTTAAAGGCTAATGTAAATTTGCTAATAATGCATTAAAACATAGTCAGATTTAATTATTTTTTTTATTTAACTGTAGGTGCTTTAGAGATTATCCCGTATTTTTTTCAAAGTCTTAAGTTTTGTAGTTTAAGAATTATTGAAGTAAAAACACTCTGTATAAAGTGTCCAAATACTATTCTGTCAAGAAAATTAATAGAAAAAGATCAATAATACACAAACATATTTTATCACTTTCAAAGTTTGCTACTACGATTTTAAACAGATTCTACGAAGTGGTTATTGGAGCTTAGGAAAAAGCAAGTAGTCTGCTGGAGCCATAGCTGATGAAAATGGTGGTTGTTCAAAGGTTTTTTGAGTATTTGGTCAAAAATTCGTTCACAACAATGTCCTTGTGCGAAGGCGCATTATTGTGGTGCAAAATCCAATTTTCTTTCCACAATTCTGGCCTTTTTCGTCGCTCTTTTAAATGCCGCATAACGTACAGATAATATTCCTTATTAATCGTTTGATCTTCTGGCAAGAATTCCGAGTACACAACACTGCGTTAGTTAAAAAAAAAACACTCAACATGACTGATTTTTGAACGAGTGAGAGTTTTGGCGCCATCGTGAATGAAGATGGTCTTAATGTTTTCATTGTTATTGAATTTCGTGTTTAATCATCAAGAAATTAGTGTATCGTCTATTTTTTCGCTGCCGTAAAATATCATTGGATGAGCTTGAGTGACGAAGCCACCACTTGACTCAAGACCCTGACCTGACATGACTTTGTACATAGTGACTAATGACTGATAAGAATTAATAATAACTAACTTGACATTGGAAAAGTAAGTCGTGAATAAGGATCGAAAGCCATATTTATAAAAGAAGTAGAACGAGGTTGGCGTGGTTTTGTCGGTTTTTGTTCAGTTGGCAGGCGCTACCCCAAAGCTTGTTGCCTAGTTTGCATGTAAAACTCTTAAACCCACGTCTCGTCACCAGTGACAATGCGTTTCATGAATGTTGGGTCGGAATTGACTAATTCTAGCATGTTGAGGACATCTTCGAGTCTCATGAGATTGAGTTTTAGGAGGAAAATCAGACCTTTTGGGACCAGCCAAGCCCCAACGTCTTTCTTACCCAAATGATTAGTTAATATAATACGGATCGACTTGTGAGATACAGAAAGTTCGAAGGTTATCTCTCTCAAAGTTGAATGAGGATTTTCAGTCACTGTTTCCTTCACTTTTGCGATGTTAACTTCAGTTGCAGACGTTGACGGCCTACCAGAGCGAGGAAAATCTTCCATCACGTCTCCACCGCTTTTGAACGCTATGTATTGACTTGAACACAAAATTCCATTGGCGATGCAAAATATAGGACAAACTCTGCTCGATGTTTTTGACAATTATGAAATTCGCAATACACATTTATAATATGATTCAACTAAAAGCAGCACTGTATTTGATATAAATAACAGATACAACTCAAACTCCCCGATAGAAAACATTTGTGCCAATCTAACAACAATCAAAAGACTAAATTGGAATTTGCAACCATAAACAAGCAATCCATTCTCGATACTTTTTTGACTGAATATAACTTGAAATCTGGAATGTTGAATGTGAAGGTTATCTTACACATAAATACATATCTCCCTTTCGGGGTTGTCAGAGAGTATCGAGTACCGAGTGAATGACGTTCACCGGATCGGCTAGTACGTAATAAAATTGTAGAAGAGTAAATTCTGTGTATTAGATTATGTCTGTAGCCTGACTGCAATAATTCACGCCTAATCTACTGAACCGATCGTAACGAAATGTGTCAGGCTACTTCTTATCCCGTTTAGGGTTTTCCAGTGGGAGAGGGTTATAAGTTTAACTGTAAATTGAGCTACAATCCCGTTTTTGCCAGGTCATAAGTTTTGTAGTTTAAAAATTAGAAACGTAACAAACATCAGTATAAAGTGACGAAATAACTGAAAATACACGGAATGTAGAGAAACATTTGAATCATATTAAGCTGTTTTTTGAACATAAATTTCATCTATACTATAATAACGAATGTGAAAGTTTGTCTGTCTGTTGCGATCATAAACGATTTACTAATTTAAATCGAGGTTTTTAGTGGAATTTTTTGAATAAATGATCTTGACGCTCGCATGGTATCTTGTACATTCAATAAATCGCGCGGACGAAGCTGGATGTAATTGCATAAACTATGAATAAACATAATTAACACTTATATTTTGTTTATACATATTAATAAGCTACTGGTTGATAATTATTCTATAAATATTATTTAAATTTACAGCTAATTATTCTATTATGATATATAATGTATGTAAAAGATACCCTGTTGCTAGGACCTTATTCAACCTCAGTCCTACGTAATTTATATAATGACCTCTATTTAATCTAATCAGCTATTACAGGGTCTATGTCTATTTATATTTCATCTTAGCACTGACGAAGGCTGTTTTAAAATCCTTGAATTTGCATATATTACTGTTTCAATCACTTATAATATCAAACTATTTTTAGTATTCCTTAGTCGAATGACTAAAACATAACCCCGTAAAGATTCATGTCCGTTTGTCCTACCGTATGTCAGAGCCAATATTCCTAAACTTACTTACTACACAACTGAAACTTGGAATGTAGATAGGTATATTCTGAATTAATAATTTATTCAAAAAAATAAGGAGGAGCACTCCTCATTCATGAAACATAACCTATTTTTTTTTATCAAACTTAAAGATGAGGGGCGTTTAAAACTAGGTCTTTTAAATTGGCTTTGAGGTTCTTAATACTATTTTTTTTGTTAGGGACAAAGGTTTAAAAGATTGCGACAAATTGGTAAAATCCCCAATCCCCCTCATTTAATAGTCACAGAGGGGTAGGGTAAAAATATCTTTACATCTTTCATACGACTTTGAGAAAAAACGTGCGGGTAATGTTTTATTTATTGATTTAATGTACTTTATATTCATTATTATTAAAAAATATTAGCTTTCTGCACTTCTCCTACACATAAATTATAAGTGTGCCAAATTTCATAGTCCTCCGTTCACGCAATTTTCGTAAAAGGGGTCCAAAGTTTTGGCATCACGTATTAATATATATAACATTTAGTTACTAGTAAACAAAAACATATTTTATCGCTTGCGTTGAATTCATTTGTAACTGAATGTTAATAATCCGCTAGTTCTGCGTTCGAAAGTACCTTAAGTGACATATACGATTCCAATTTCCAATTCGCATGATATCGAGATTTAAGAGTAACCCTACAGATATAGATAATCTTAAAATTAAAAATATTCAGTGAACCCTTAACAAATCCTATATGAAATGTCCCCAAGAATTTTCGCGATCACGTCAGTTTCAAACAAAAATCCACATCGAAATCGGTCCATCCAGTCAAAAGCTATGACACACAATTGCTTAGGAGCTACGATGACATAGACAAACACATATACACGCATAAAGAAGTTAAACTTACATCTTTCGTCTTTAAGTGCTTGAAAAGAACTGAAATACGAAACATACCCAATATGGCAACTTGAAATTTTCATCCAATAGACATCTTATATTTAATCTTCAGGTCCTTGTTATCAAGTCCTCGTCATCAGATTAGATCTAGTTAAGGCAAATCGAATGAATCCAAACTCGATGAGTTTACCAACAGGCATTCCAGGGTTACGTCTCCTATCTTCGATCTCCATCATCAGACCAACTTAGTTATACTAGCACTAGTTAGTCTTCAATTTAGGTCCAACATATGCTTAAAAGTAAAATAAATACCCATAGTGCGTCTAATATCCATTCCGATGTTTACGAATGAGCTACAAATAGGCGGATGACCTAGAACGCCTAGACAGACATCCATAGATTATAGCTTTGAACCATCTCGATCACGTCAGCTTTAAAACGAAAACGAAAAAATCGTATCAAAATCCGTCCATTCTCTAAAGAGCTACGATGCCACATACACACAAACAGACACGTCAAACTTATAACACCCCTCGTTTTCCGTCGGGTGTTAAAATGCCCTTATAAAGGGTTAGAGTAACTTGCAATTCGGTACAGGAGAGTCATGCATTGCCGAAAAGAGCACTAATTTCGATTAAGTGAAGCATGCTTATATATAAGTAAATCAATCTATTAATAAATAGTCTAATTAAAAAAATAATCGGTAATGGTGATAAATATGTTGCGCATTCTCTAAACTAATATTAAGTTATCGTTAATATTAGTTTAGAGAATGCGTTATCTTCTTTCAACGAAAGTTTTAGAAAGAGACAAAACACTTTTAGAGCTGTCAGATTAGTCTGTATACGACATTTCTACAGAAGTTTCTATCACTCGGAAAATGTTGATTAAAAACAGTACGATTTGACATGTCCGGACTAATCTGACACGTCTGAAATTTTCCATCTCGTTTGTTTTTGTTTCATGTTTCAAAAAATAGCATGCATCCAAAATAAGTTTAGTTTGTGAACAGCAGAATCACCATCATTATCATATTTATTTATTTTAATTTAGCTGGTCAGTAAGGCATATTACTGCAAATTGACGCCTCTTAAAACGATATACAATTGAACAAAGGCTTCATGCTTGAAGAGTTACAGTGTTAACTAAGCCACGACGCATGAACAAAAGGTAGTAACTTAATCCTGCGCCTCTCAGATTTAGTGTGCACGAAGCGTATCGTGCTAGTGCGAGCTATTGTGCTCTTGCCGTCTGAGGTTGTGGTCGTTCCCTGGAGATGCTCGCCCGACACAACCGACACTACACCCGGAAGGTGCAAGTGAAGCCTGCCGCCGCAGAGGTTCTATCCACTGTTTTCTCACATAAATGGGATTGTAATGATTACCCTATCCTAAGGTTAGGGCCTAAGGATCCCCGGTCAGAACGAATTTTGCATCGCTTCCAAAGTTTCCAGAAAAAGCCATGTTACGCTTTTCCAGCTCGCTCCCATCCCGTCCGTGTATATCGTGCGACAGGGCACCTTTTCAAAAAACAAGTGTCTATTATTGATATCCTGTTGACTTTTCTCAAGAGAGGGAGAAGACTGGAGCAACTATTTGATTGCATTTGTTGCTTTATTTTACTGTGCGCGTATCGGCGTTTATAACTTATCAGTCATATACTTAATATTTAACTTTAATAATAATTAAACAAAAATATTTAAATATAATAATAAGTCAATAATAATATTTAAATACTCTTAAACTATGATCTTGTTACCAAAAACTCTTACTGCAGTATGGATGCGTGTCACACTTACATGAATTATCAAGTTTGATGTTCATATATATGTATCTAGTTTTATATGTCCCAAGTAAGTTTGTTGTACTGTCCCAGAGGGAAGCAACGATGGGGCACACTCGCGAGGAGGCGCCGCTAGAGATGGAGCGGGACGAGCCCACCGTGCACTACATCACGCTGGAGCATGGCGAGCACCGGGATGCTACGCTTTACCGGTAAGTAGCTTTTTCTTTCCTGAATTTTATTAAAGGATAAAGATTAATTAAAGAAGAGCGCACGTCTTTGACGGAGCGGTACGTGTCGGGTCGGGTGCAACGCATTGCAATGCACACTTATGTGGGCCGGGTCACATTGAATCGGCGGATTTATGTTACTCAGTGCGCCAAAGAGTAGAGTAAAAAAGAAGTGTGGCAACTTCTACTCTAAAATCGTCAAGTTTGGGAAATGGCGCCTCTGGTAGCTGGATTATAAAACTTGAGCATTGAAATTTAATTAGCATTCACATTATTTATCATTTCGTTTTTACTCTCCTCTTTGGAGGAATCCGCCCGGCCTGGCATAGTGTTCTTCATATAAAATGTATGTAAGCAATCTAGGCAGATTATTGCTGCTGCGATGCACCCCGCCCGATTGTGCGCTAAAAGTTGCCTTTAATCCTTTAATGTTGCTTTTCGGCTTTCTTAATAACCTTGAAACCTAATTTGATCCTGGATCTCAAATATAATTTACGATAACCACTCTAATCGAAAAGTTAGTTTTAATCAACTTCAGAACGGAGTAAGTTACGATTTTGTGTTAACACAAAAGAATATAATAAATGTAAATGTATGGACCGATTTCGCAGATTTTTTGTTTGAAAGCTGACGTGATTGTGATGGTTCTTAGTTGGTTGATTAGATGGCTCTATGGATATGATTTCTCGGGCGTTATTGAAAATTTTTAATTTTGTAATTATTAATATAATAGATAAAGTATTTCTTTATGTAAATGATGGCAGGTTCGAGAAAGGATGCTATTTACAATTCGTTCCTGGCACAAGTCTCATGGGTCGCAAGGTGTACCTCTACACAAACTATGTAGTCGCAGACAATGGTGAGTCAACTCTTATGTAGCTTATAAGAGGCTTATTTTATTTATATTGCACTAGATTTGTTCCAGCCGTTCAGTTTGTGTAGGAAAATTTAAAACGATGTTTTCCCTTGGCCAACTTTATCACTTACGGGGAAGAAATATAGATATATCCTAAAGTCTTACCGGTTGTTTATATAAAATTTCAACAATCGGTTTAGCCCTTCGGAGGAGTGTTATTTATATGGATATATACTTTTTTCATATTACAATTTTTATCGAAAATAATTGTTACAGCTTCATGGTTGTGACTTTGAAAATCGTAAATTTGATACGAACGTCTATAGCATAGCATGTCTATAGCCTTTTTCAACGTCTAAACTCAATCTGACGCTCGTGAAAATGTGTTTGTAGGATAATTACTGATAGTTTTCGCACCAAAGTTTTTTATCCATTTTGAGAATGGACACAGATGTACGTGCCAGAGGTATGCTTGATTATTATTTAGTACCTAATATATCGATCTTTAATATCCTGGCCTTGGACAATGGACCTTGGTTGTTGACACAAGATTTATTATAACGGGCAAATTTAATTTGTGTTGAACAATTTTTATGTTAGATTTGAAATTTTCGTATTGAATCTTACAAACGTAACAAAAAATGTTGCTAAAGACTTTTTATGGCTCAGCACATGTGCAAATATTACTCATATCAATGTTAGATGTTATTTTTTTTTTTATAGTTTAGGCGAGAGTATACAGTTTTAAGAGTTTACAGTGCAGATTGTGAGGTATCGGTTGTTCGTTTTCCAGAGACAAAAAGCTCAGGTGTGGAGTTCGTCCGCAACCAGTACTACAGTGTAGAGTGGCGCGTGCTGGACGAGCGGTCGGGGCGTGCGGGCGCGGCGCGGGGCGGCCCGCTCGTCGATGATGCGGGGCTCGTCGCGGAGCTGCGGCTGGCCGCGCCCGGCGCCTTCCACTACTATTTCGTCTACGATACGCCGTAAGTAACGTACACTAACACGAACATACGCACACACGCTTAGAGGTCTGCCATTATAATAGTGTGAGACTGAAAGGCGGGTTGGTATAAATCACGAAGTATCACATTAGGAAAAGGGGGAAGCGTGTTGTATATCACATGTACCTATAATGTTATTTGTATCAAACATTTTATATTTTATCTGAAATATTGTGAGTTACAGTTCTCACTGAATTATTTTATCCTTAAAGATATCCAAAATTTAATTAGACTCCTGGGTCTAACTAAATTTTGAAAGATGATATTATATCTGTAACTTGGAAGAAACCGTAATGGCCCGAACCTTATTGTTTCTTTTCGCCGAATTCGTTCATTTTAAACGTCTTCTGTATTAAAACAATTTTAAATACGTTTCATTTCAAAATCAATTTCGCCTACCGTTTTCTAAACCAAAAGTGCCATTTTCGTGCCGACTCTTAAGACTCGGAATAAGTGTGGTAATAGTCACATGAAGTCTCACATTGAAACTTTAAAATATCTATCTCCTCGCTATAAAGCGTTTATCTAACTGGCCGGTAAAGTGAGACTGGTGTCCCAGGTGCGGCGTGGGCGGGTCGGGCGGCGCGGCGGGGTCGGGGTGGTTCCAGGTGGCGCCCACGCTGCCGTGGCCGCTGGACGCCGTGGCCTGCCAGACCGTGCTCGCCAAGTGTCTGGGGCCGCTGCGTCGCTGGACCAACACGCTGCGCGTCGCGCACGAGGCCGGCTACAACATGGTGCACTTTACGCCCGTGCAGGTAGGCTGCGGCGCTCGTAATCTTATGAAATCATAATATTAATACGTGAAGCAAAAACTTTGGACCCCTTTACACGAACAATTATAGTTAGCTCGGATGTAGGAGTATGAAATTTGGCACACTTATAGTTTATGTGTAGGAGAAGTGGAGAGCGCAACGAATTATTTCAAAAATAATGCTTATAAAGTGCATTAAATCAAAAATAACACATTACACATGCTACCATGCATTTGACACACACAAACAAATGTATTAATGATAGCGAAAAAAGATCACAGATGGCGCACTATCTATATTTATAAAGTTTGGAAAGAAAGTAGTTGATCTTGATACATGTAGATGGCGTTGTTATCAAAAAGATTTTAAAATTTATAATAGATTACGATCAGTGGGCGATGACTAGTATAGATAATTCCCTAACGTAAGAACGATGGTACGTTGCGTATGACGCAGGAGCTGGGCGGGTCGGAGTCGAGCTACAGCGTGGCGGACCAGCTGCGGCTGGACCCGCGGTACGGCGGGGGCGGGGGCGGGGGCGGG
>NJDC01057507.1:24333-40336 GCA_002245475.1 Calephelis virginiensis | reverse complement strand
ACGGCGGGGGCGGGGGCGGGGGGCGGCCCACCTTCGACACGCTGCGGGCCCTGCTGCGGGACGTGAGGACCGACTTACAGGTAGTACACAATTATTCTAATGGCTCGGAAATAGTGCTTTTTAATAATGTAAGCGCTTTAAAACTGCAAAACACAGTACATTTCATAAGCACGTCGTCGAGGTACATGAAAATTTATGAAACATTGTCCATTACTACGAAGATTTTGCGGAAGAAACTCAGCAGGATGGTATTTTTTTCTTATAAATCCAAGAAAAAGGACAATCCTGCTAAAATTCTTTCGCTGGATCCTCTCAGTGATTGGCCGCGTTCCAATCTGGTGGTGGTGGTTTTTAGATTTATTTATATATTAATACGTGATGCCAAAACTTTGGACCCCTTTTTACGAAAATCGCGCGGACATAGGAGCGTAAAATTTGGCACACTTATAGTTTATGTGTAGGAGAAGGGCAGAACGCTAATAATTTTCAATAATAATGCTTTTAAAATACATTAAATCAATAAATAAAATATTACCCATACTACCATGCATTTGACACACACAAACAAATATATTGATGATAATAACGATAAAAGATCACAGATGGCGCAGTATGAAGTTTGGAAACAAAGTAGTTGGTCTTGAGAAATGAAGATGGCGTTCTTATCAACAAGATATTAAAATGTATTATGGTCGAATTTCGCCCAATGTGCGACCACTGGTACGTATAGATGCATCACAAGAATCTTTGTAAGATCTGTCTATAAATATGAGTAACTCAAAATCCATTTGTCACAACTTGATAAAAATGTATATGGGACCACCATAGACTAATGGACTACATTTTAATAATATATTGTTAAAATCTGTTCATTTTTTGGCCATGTTATATCGTAACAAAATCTCGACCGCTGCCCATTCCTACTCAAAACTAGGATTCTGTCATAAGAGCATCTTTTCTTTTCGAAGAAATTTTGCACTTTAGATTTAACACTGTCCGACCACAGGGTAACGACTCACTCATAAAATCGAGGTATGGTGCCTACAGACAACAGTCGCCTCTTACCATCAAGAGTCGTATATTTGTTCACTATCTTATTACATTAAAAAAGTCTGTCTGCGCTCACTGTATCTGCTATCCGTTCCGGCAAACTGCCACTCGGTGTGTTCATTAGCCGTGGGGTATCAATCCAAACGCTAGGTTGCATGATCGTTACCGTCAGATGCTGTCGATCTGCGACGTGGTGCTGAACCACACTGCAAACGAGACGGCGTGGCTGCAGGAGCACCCCGAGGCGACGTACAACTGCAGCAACTGCCCGCACCTGCGGCCGGCCGCTCTGCTCGACGCCGCCCTGGCGCGGTTCTCCACCGACGTGGCCGCCGGCCGCCTCGCGCCGCGCCTGCCCACCACCGTCTCCACGCATCACCACATCGAGGTATCTATACTGCGTCCACGGTTTCTGCATCGAATCGTGTCCAGTTAACACCATTGCACGATTTTCGTTCACAGACCGTTCTTCACATTTTTGAAACGGAACGCCTGCCCGAGCTACGACTGCACGAGATGTTCACTTGCGACGTCGACGACGTCGTGCACAAGTTTCTTGTTGCGGCCAAAAATAAGTAATTATATATTATGTTCTGAGAGAACGAAATTCCGATGATCGGTTAATATAATAGAATCTTCAAATGTTAATTTTACTATTCCATACACGTACTTTCATGTGTTTACGTACCGTTGAACCTTCTAACTAATCGCCTATTGAAATATACTACTTAATTTTTTTATTATATTCAGCAAGCTTTACTGGAAATCTGCGCCAATTTTCGCATATAATCTAATATATAAAATTCTCGTGTCACGGGGTTCGAACTAGAACTCCTCCGAAACGGCTTGACCGATTCTCACGAAATTTTATGAGCATATTGAGTAGGTCTGAGAATCGGCCAACATCTATTTTTCATCCCCCTAAATGTTAAGGTTGGTCCACCCCTACATTTTTTTTGGTAATTTTCAGACAAAAAAAATGTTTTTATTTTTTTATGATACAGCATATAAAAGTACATACAATTCTAAATTTTCACCCTTTTATCACCAACCCTTATTTTTTAATAATCATTTTAGTAATTGAATCATTTTTTTTATCCCGGGTCGATAACTGATGAATCGTCATTTAATTAGTTATATGGCACAACAACGTTTGCCGGATGAGGTAGTAGTAGTATAAATGTGTGTGTGCGTGTATGCAGAGTGGCATCGCGTGGGGGAGACGGTGGCACGCTGCGGCTACTGCTGGACCCGTTGCGGCGTCGCCTCGCCGCTACCGTTGACCTCGACACGGCGCTACTGCTGTACAACACGCACAGGTACACACACACACTATGTCGTAGCCGCAACACATCACGCAGTCTTATTATTTCGTTCGTATTGTTTTTTACGAATTTCATTTTCTCTTTAGGGCTGAATATCATATATAACAGTGTTACCTTCGGATTGAATTCTTCCAAACTTCTTACCCATGCCTTACAGAGTTGATCCTTGCCCCTTAATGGAATAAACGCTATTTCATCGTAATCTGATAATGCGACCCGAACCACCGAGTAACATATTTCGGTGACAGTCAGTCTGTGCCGGCAGGGAGGGGTGTGCGGACGAGGAGGCCCGGCTGGCGGCGGGGGCGGGCGAGCTGCGGCGGAGACTGGACCAGCTCAACGAGGCCGCCACCGCCGAGCTGGCCGCACACCTGCGGGCCGCGCTCGACAACTGCGCCGGCGGAATGAGGTTACTGCCCACTGCCCATTGCCCATTGCCCATTGCCCATTGCCCATTACGCACTGAAACTGTACACTGTACAATGCCCACTGAACCATAACAATCAAGTGTGTCGAGCGACCTCTCTCTTTTAATTCTGATCTGTGTTATGAAAGGGACAAGGGCAATTAATAGGAGACTTTTTTTACATATTTGGAACAAAAATAGCGCTCTTTCTGCGCTAAGTAATGCGAAGATAAAAGTTGTGTAATTTGTCACTTAAAGAAACGTCTTTCCATTGTTAAATAATAAATATTAAAATTTACACAAAAATACTAATAAAGTTTTCTCTTTCTTAAACATAACATTTCGAAATTATTTTCAGAAATTTTCTTTTGTTATTCCCTTTTTAACCCGCGAGGGAAAAAGAGTTGTGATATAAGTTTAACGTGTCTGTGTGGGTGTTTGTCTGTGGCATCGTAAATTCTAAACAAATGTATCGATTTCGATGTGGATTTTTTTTGTTTGAAATCTGAAGTGTTCGATAGAGTTTGTTTAAGTGCAGGTGTTTTTTTTTTCTATTTTTAAGTTAAAACGACATATTTATATTATAATCGACTACATATACCAAATAAGAATTATACTATATAAAGCTTATAAATATATGGCTGAAATGCATTTACTTTCTAAATCGATGATATTCTTTTCAAAGCTGAGTAATACTTAATAAAAACGGACTGTGTTTTCGACGTCAAAGGAAATTAGCGTTTTGCTAGCGTTAATTTTTTATTAAATAAATTTACAATAAAATAATATAACAAGTAAAAAAATAATCATTAGCTATCTTTCGGAAAAAGGACTATTTATTTATTTATTTAATCCTTTATTGCACTAAAATAAATGTACAAAGGCGATCTTAATGCCAAAAAAGCATTTTCTCCCAGTTTACCCTGGGTGACATGGTGACAAAACACACATGGGGTAGTGCACAAAAATTTGACATAAAAAAAACACATTTTACAACAACACAAAAACGATTACAGTTAATTAAAAACAGTTTAGATTCTAAATTTACAAAAGAAACTAGAAAAGAATACAATAGGTAATTCTAATAATAATGACAATAATAGGTCTACACAATTACCTGTATATAGTGTGAAAAAATTTGATAACAATGCACGAGTACAATAAAAATAAAATAGACTAAAGATAAGACTAACACTATAGTAATATATACTTTAACACAGAAACATATATAGAATATTTAGTTATACAACTACAAGCAAAATAAATAAGTAAGTATGAGTATCGGAAATCAAAAAGTTTTGAGAATTTTGAGTTTTTAAAAAATGGTTATAAACACGTGACTTAAATATAGGGAGAGAGTAAACAGCGAAGTAGTAATGCAATTATTGAATTATTGGAGTCGGTTTTTTTCGAGGTCACTACGTGGTATAAAACAAAGTCGCTTCCCGCTTTCTATCCCTACATATGTTAAGCACCCAACAGATTTGGAAACGGTTTTATTACAGATAGAATGATTCATGAGCAATTAATTAATAATAACATGGAAGTTTGTTGACCCGTACGAAGCTGGGCCAGGCTGCTTGTTAATTATAATTTAATTTTTTTAATAAATTTTATTATAATTTGACATGGTCATTTTGCAGGTATTACCGTGTACAAGAAGACGGGCCGAAGGTTGCAGAAGTGAGCGAGATGCATCCGCTTGTTCCTAGGTAGATATGCCGATTAATTGTACAAATCGTCTAAGCTGTAAAAACGGGCCCCACCATCGCATTTACGCATGCGAGTATATATATAGTACAGTTCACGCAAAAATTAAGTGCCCTTCCGAAGGTAACATACCGTTGCACAGAACTCATTTCAACGTATCGACAGGGATATGTGGGAAGTGAGGGAGCGTAGTGCGTTCTCGCTCATGTCGTTCATAATCGTACTGCGTCTTGAGTACAAGTACTTCAAACTTTTGTATTTACTAAACACACAACTTTTTTTGGGATATATAATTGGGAAATAATAAATATTAGTATGAAATTATTTTCTTACTTTCTTGTAACTGCATAATTGTCTTGTTTATGACACAGTACAAAGTTACATATTTAATATACAAAACTATAACAACAAACATACAAAAACATGTTTTTGAAGTGGCGCTGAAAGTCGCCATTCGATTGTTGCACTCGATTGTACTTGCGCGAGACTACAGGACGAACTTCGCGCTAGGCGCATCTAAGTTTTGCGCGAACTGTACGTACGCATATAAGATATGTAATTGGTCATACAGTTATGTGTTACATTTCAACGAATTTCTTCGGTTTTGTTGTTTAACTAACTTAGTTGTTACCCGAACGCGAGTCAAAGCAGACATCTTGTTCCGCACAATATGTCAGCACTACTATGAACAAAGAATATTGGGTATGAAATCCTGCGATCTCGAAGTGTGTATGTAGATTGCAATTCTCATAAAAATTAACACTCACACACAGATAAGGTGTCGTTATTAACATTGACATTAACACATCTATCTAAACAAGTAGTGGAGCGCACTATTTCAGTCTTCATTATCTCTATGTATTTCAGAATGTAAGAAATAATCTAAAAGCCAGTTGAAATATTTCCCTGCAGATATTTCACTTTGGCGGTCAATCTAACCCCAGCCGAGGCGGAGGAGTTGATATACGGAGAGCAGGGTTGCACAGTGATGGCACACAACGGTTGGGTGATGAACGCGGACCCGCTGCGGGACTTCGCGGCCAGGGAACATGGCGGTCGGGTCTACCTACGCAGGGAGCTTGTTGCCTGGGGGGACAGTGTCAAGCTTAGGTGAGTAGTCGTCTGTTGCCTTGGCAGCTCGAGCTGCGGGGTTTGGGGCTGGCTTTTGTAGGAAATATCGCTCAGTGGGAAGTGGTCAGCTGGAGTCAGAAGGACAACACGGGAGTGGTTTGCTAGAGTCTAGGGAAAAGTAGCATTAAGTGAAGAGTGGGTAATATGAAAGGATCTCCAGAGTACTGTAGACACCCAATAAATGTAAGCAACAGGTACATTGACAAAATGTTCCTCAGTATGTTGCTACATTTGGTTTAAATTATTTCTGTTTTAGTTAATCTAGCCATTGATGATGGTCATATAATTATAATCCTTAAACATTTTGCTGATGGTAAGAGACAGCCGTGGTCTATAGACACCAATAGATGTTACAAGTGCATAGCTGTCCTGAGGCCTGTTGTGTAAGTCTACCCTACCCTACAGACCGGATCAAGACATGAGTCATTACGGCTGCAGCAATAGGTATGGCGGTGGTTTCCTATCCGAAAAAGTTCCTGCATATCACACCACCACCAGTAGTCTTGTTGGTTATGATCTACATTTTAATCTATGCTCGACTTTTACACCAGGCAACGAGGTCAATGGCATATTCTACTCAGCGAACCCAGACCATCACAGGGGAAATCATATATCACGTAATAACATTTTAAAATCCGTTTAGATACGGCGAGAAGCCGGAAGACAGTCCATTCCTGTGGTCACACATGCGTCAGTACGTGGAGCTCACTGCCTCCACATTCGACGGCCTACGACTCGACAACTGCCACTCCACACCGCTGCACGTGAGTTGCCTCATTAGTCCTTCTTCACTTTTAAGTTCTGCGTTAGCTTTTGCCATTAGTCAAGCTTAAATTTGAAGCAAATTACCTGATTTAGCAAAACCGGACATGAACTGTTTAAAATTAGTCATAAGTCGTGAAAGAAAGTCATTTGATAAGATTGGGTGGTAACAACAAGATTCATGATATATTAATTTCTTCATGCATACTTCACTTGTGTTTTTACCGAATAAAATTGTACAAAATGCCAACAAAACTGTGTAATTTTTCTCAATATGTACACGAAATTTAATAATTACGAAAAAAGTTGTGACCATATTTTCTCTAGATTTCGCCAAAACTCCTATACGTCCTATGTTTAACATACATCTCGGACGACCATTCGTCAATTTTACTGCTGCTCCTGCTGTTATTGCTAGTTGAAATGTGAACTTGTAATGAGCGCGTGGTGTCTTTTTGTGTGTGTGCAGGTGGCGGAGTACCTGCTGGACTGTGCGCGTCGCGTCAAGCCTGACCTTTACGTAGTGGCCGAGCTGTTCACCAACTCCGACGACGTTGACAACATCTTTGTCAATAGACTCGGCATCACTGCGCTGATCCGAGGTAAGTCGCTAAATATATTCGGATAGGTTGTCAAAAAGCGTAGCTTCAAATACGATTTTCAAATGAGGATTTAGATTACCTATAACCATGTCCACAAATATATTTATTTAATGTATATAATATATCGGTTTACTTAACATATTTAATAATTGGTATTTTAAATTTTTACAATTCACGCAACTCATTTCTAGGTATCAGGGGAGATGCGTACGGGGAAGTGTTTTAATCTGTATATATTATTAAAATAAATTTACATATTATTAAATTATTATTAAGACAAACACACCATACTTTTTTGGATATAGAATACATTTGACTATTTACTTTCTTCATTTCTTGCACACGCGTAATTGTCTTGTTTATGACACAATGTTAAGGTTAGATAATCGATATACTAATCTATAACAACAAACATACAAAAAAACATGTTTTTGAACTGGTGCGGAAAGTTGCTATTCGTTGTTGCACTCGAGTGTACAAGCGCCAGACTACGGATGAACTTCACGTGAGGCGCATTTAACTTTTGCGCGAACTTGATACCTATAACCATAACACTAAAAAATATAACCCCCGCAGGTTACGACAGCTTTCAAATAAAAAAAACTGCATCGAAATTAATTCATCCGTTTAAAAGTTATGGTACCAGAATCAAACGTATACCCCTCATTTTCTGTCGGGAGTTAAAAGTGAGAGCGATTGAGCAAAAGTGCGTTTGTGCTGGGTGCAGAAGCGCTCGGCGCGTGGGACTCGCACGAGCAGGGCCGGCTGGTGCACCGGTTTGGGGGCCGCGGCGTGGGCGCGTGGGTGCGGGGCAACCGCGGCCCGGCCCTGGCGGGCGTGGCGCGCGCGCTTCTGCTGGATCAGACGCACGACAACCGCTCGCCGCTCGACACGCGCTGCGTGTTCGACGCGCTGCCCTCTGCCGCGCTCGTGGCCGTCGCCTGCTGCGCCAGCGGCAGCACGCGTGGTTACGATGAGCTGTACCCTCACGCGGTTGACGTGGTGGCGGAGCGCCGACTCTACCGCGAGTGGGACGGCGAGCTCACGGCCGGCGGAGGCGTAGGGGACGGCAGCGGGATTCTGGCGGCGCGCCGTGAGCTCAACCGCCTGCACCGCGAGCTGGCCCAGCGTGGCTACTCCGAGGTGTTCGTGGACCAGGTGGACGCGGACGTCGTAGCCGTCACGCGCCACCACCCCGTCACCAGACAGGTGAGTGTCAGGTCCGCAATCATGCTATTTATCTTAATATATATAAATTACGTGTCACGTTGTTTGTCCGCGATGGACTCCTAAACTACTTAACCGATTTTAATCAAATTTGCACACCGTGTGCAGTTTGATCCAACTTGAAAGATAGGATAGCTTACATCTCAATATATGATAAAAAAAATTACCATCCAAGCGAAGCCGGAACAGACAGCTAGTTTAAGATAAAATTGTACACGAGACAAACACTAACTACTTTTTTCCCACTAACATTCAACACAGTTGTTTTGAAAGCGGGGATAGTTATCAAAATGTGGCCTAAGCGGTTATCCTTAATAATCTGTTTATTTTTTTAAAATGAAAATGTGAATGTTTTCGTACATTACCGGTTTTTTTTTTATAGAAAACGATCAAATGAATCAGTGTCATTAAATAGGCAAAAACCTTAAAAACCTTAAAAGGTTAAATATCAAATTAAATGACCATGGTACAGGAAGTCTACTCAGTAAATCTAATGTTTTCCTACACCCACGTACATACGTACATGAGAATGGTGTCGTTTAGAGAAAGCCAACGATCCACAGTGGACGGTAGTGGCCGGTATATAATATAATAAAAATGGTATATGCAGTCTACTATGAAATATAAAATGGTATACTTCATGCAGTCTGTGATCCTGATGGCGTACACGTCGTTCTCGGCGCCGGAGCCTACATTCGGCGGCAGACACGTCAAGCCGCTGCGGTTCGAGGGGCAGCTAGACGAGATCATACTAGAGGCGGTGTTGCTGCACAAACATTACAAGTCAGTATCTTTACGTATCTTAAATGTTTATATAACCAGAGGTAAATATAACGAACAAAAAAGTTTTCCCTTTATGAGTCCAGCATAAAGATCATTGTAAAGTGAAGGTCTATAATGGTGAGTCGTTTATAGGAGCACCGGCTGTGCGCTGCGCGGGCCAGACCGGCGTGAGCCGTCCACGCAATATTTGACCGGACTAGCGGAGTACGAGCTGCGGCTACAGTGCGCCGTGCCCGAGGCCTCTTCACGCGTGCTGGCCGAGGTGGTGCGCGAACCCTCCGGTACCGTGCTGCACTTCCGGCCGCTGCTGCCCGGCACCGTACTCGCCGTGCGCGTCTCTCCGCTGCCTCAGCACGCCGCTGCGCTTACCGATCTGCGCCCGCTGCTGGCGCCCCTTCCCGACCCTCTTGGGCTGGCGCCTGCGCTCGCCGACCTCCGCCTCAGCGACTTTAATACGTTGCTCTACTGCTGCGAAGCGGAGGAGCGCGAGCGCCGTGGCGACGGCGTATACTGCGTGCCGGGACACGGGCCTCTCGTGTACGCCGGCTTGCAGGGCGTCACCTCGCTGTTGGAGGAGCTGGTTCAGCGCGACGACCTCTCGCACCCGCTCAGCGCAAATTTGCGCGCCGGCGACTGGCTGGCCGAGTACACGGTGCGGCGGCTGGAGTCTACGCCACGACTGGCGGCAGTGGCGGCGCGGCTGCGGGCGGCGCTGGAGCCGGTGGCGCGCTTGCCGCGGTACCTGGTGCCGCCCTACTGTGGTGCTGTGCTGCTGGCGGCGCGAGAGACGGCCGTCCGGGCGGCGGCAGCGCGCCTGCTTCCGGCGGGAGGCGGTGAAATGACCCGGGCGCTGGCGCTGTGTTCCATGCAGCTGGCGGCGGTTGTGCCCTCCGCGCCGCTGCCGGTGCAGGCGCCGGATGCGACGGCGGACGCGCCTTCTCTGTCGGCGGGACTACCGCACTTTGCGGTGGGGTACATGCGGTGCTGGGGAAGAGACACGTTCATCGCGCTCCGCGGCACGCTGCTGCTCACCGGACGTTATGAGGTAATAATACTCGTCACAGCCACAATGCCATTGTAGCGTTCTTAATTGACTTTACACACTTTTACTTGATAAGTTGAAGTGAAAAGAACTTGAAAATAATACTTGATATTTATGGATCTTTAATATGATCAAATGACCCAGGAATGATAGCTTGATAATTACTTGATATTTAATTGATATTTAATATACTTAATATAATTGTTGATCCTTGATATGATCAATGACCCAGGTGTGCGGAACGCGCGATCACTTTGATAAATCGACTCGTAATAAACTCAATAAAATAAATTACTAATTAGTAATTACTTGAGCGCATCACAAATGCTAACTCTTGTAAAACCCTAAAAATGCTTGATGAACGATTTGGATCGTACAGCCATCTTCTACACCAAATTAACTAATCCCAAAAATGTTGCCTTCGGATTTACAATAAACTATTAACAGATGTAAATAAGCCTTTATTTTGCTAATTCCGCGTAAACAGTGTGAACCGACCACCGTGAGGGTTGGTGATACGGAACAGATTACCGTATGTCAGGAGACCCTAAAGACCTAGCGCCCTATGTCCCTAAGGCCCTAGATGCCTACCAGCCCTAGCATAAGGTTTAATATATACTTATATAGATAAGTGCGGGATGTCTGTACCAATAGACCTACTGTAGCAGACGGAACCCTACGGGTAGGATAGGCGGTAAGGATGTGGTGATATTCTCAAAGCAGATCAAGCAGGCTCACTTGACTAATTAAGGACTTGAAGGTGTCTTCGCCACTTTGAGGGGATGGTAAATGAGACAAGAACCAAGGTTCTAATCTGATTTATTGAGAGAAATCTTAAGTATATATACAAGTTACACCGACACACACATTCATACAAAAATCTTTGTATTCCATCCGTGTAAATTGTGGATGCAGCATCTTTTATTGGTGAAACATCAGGACGTGCTCATATGTGAACTCCGCTGTCCTCCTTTCAGTGGCGTTTCAGAAGTTGCTTGTATGTTTAATGTGGCTTTGGTCACGTTGAACATCTTGGCGCCTCCGACGACCTGGGCCCTGGGTATTGATTTTCCGATTTTGTTCTTGATGCTGCCTCAGGCGGGTATTGACTTTCGACTTATTATCAATAGTTGTGTGTCCCGGTGATTTCTTCTTCTGGAAACCGTAGCAAATTTATATTATTCCAATTGTATACATACTATGTGAAGACACGGCATCTCGCTAAATATGTCTAGATGGGATTTGCTTTGTCCTTTGGGTAAACTGTATTATGTTGAATATTAGCTAACAAAAAGCTTTTTTTTTGTTCAGGATGGTATGAAAGCTTTCCTTTTTAAATGAAAAAATCTTCGTCCAGCAATATAACTTGATTTTATTGTTCTTCACCCCCCACAAAACAAGAAGTTAGCTATATCATTAGTAATACACAAAAAAGACGAGCTGTAGTGCTTCTTGTTCCTTGGATCTTAGTAGAATTGTCGTTTTGTATTCCTCCGAACCCTAGTTAAGTCCACATTCCAATACATTATCCGATCTCACCTATTCGTATTTATTTGTGTATGTAATTATTTAGTTATTGGAAACAGCGAGATTTGCCAGAGTCTAAACTTCAAGTTCCTTGGTGTCGATAATTAATTAGTACAAATAGTTGATTAATAGATTTCTTCTGCTTCTCTTTTAACATAGTGATACAGTTAGCAAGTTGGCAGTTACTATTTTCTCAAATTGTATTATTGTTTGAAATTAAATAAAATTATTTCTTCTATCCACAAATCTTAAGACTTTGTATTTACATTCTTCTAATTACGAGCTAGAGACAAAGCTCAAAAAACTTTCTAGTACTTTTTTTTTCATTAAGTTCAATTAAATATTTCTTTCATAATCATTTTTTTATTTAAATTTGCAAAATCATAATTAATTGTAGCTATTTTTCAACAACATATAAACTAACAAACAAAGTAAACAGTAAAAAAATATTACAATAAGGTGCACACTTACAATTTCTACTATTCATATTATTATTATTTTTTTTTAAAAATCAATACAAAATTCAAAACAAAATCCATCAAAAAGTCATTAATTATAACAATAATATGTATATCTATATACTTTATCAAGTAGGTCAATTTACATTTATAAAATATAACACGTGAGTAGTATTCAAAATACAATAGAGTAAAAGGCTTAATGATTTAAAATTATCATGCTACAAAAATTCGCTGACTAACAGATAATATGTTAAGAAATATTTAAACAATCAATGTTTTATTATAACTAAAACAATTCAATAACTTTGTGTATCAAGGTCACTCATTAACTATGTCAAATGTAATAATAAGATTAACTTAATTCTTTGGGTTTACTTGCAAATTTTTTAATACAAACAAAATTTTGCTATTTCTGTAATTATATTGTTAATTGTTAATATAATTGTATTGTTTGAATAATTAATACAGTTGTTTTTACTGTACAAAGTTAGTAAGTCGTTAGTTTTACCTCATCATTCTTGTACTTATTAATTAAAATCTACTTGTCACGTAACACCTGTTAATAACACTAGCAAATATGTGTTCATAGCACTAATTTAGAACGAATCATAACATTCTAAAAAAATAGTAAATCTAATGAATATTAGTTTTCTTTTAAAATAAATAAAGTTGAGAGTTTTTTTTATGCAGATAATAGAGCTTAAATTATTCTCTGCTACCTACATGTCTCGTTGTTAGTCGTATTTTATTTATTTTATATTTACTCGTACGACGCATACTAATTATCATCTTTATGTAAATAATATTTTTTTTATGAAGTATATATAGTATAGTAATATAGTAAAATTAGCAAGTAAGGTACGTCAATAAGACTCGTTGTGGTATAGGTATATTAAAAACGTAAAATGTTAACGTGAGTATTTTATTTTATCACTGTTATTTTTTGTTTCAAGGAAATGTAGTAAACGTGAGTGAAAACAATGACTTTAAAAAGACAAATGTGTAAAAAAACAATAATTTCCAACAAAGAATGTGCAATACTGCTGGGTACCCTGTTTAGTCCAATAAAGCTAATGTTTAATTTATAAAAATTAATTGTTGTTAGATGCTTAACCGAGCTGTTTCTAGTTAAAGTATTCAACTCTGTAAGTTAAATAATAACATTCGCGAAATAAAAGAATCGACTTTAACAGAAAAATTCTAACAAACCCCTTTTCGTTGTTCGTGTATTTGTGATAAATAGTTACATACATATATAGTTAAATTTCATAAAATAGTGACGTCCGTTGTCGTATTTTTTGTCATCTGTAACTATTGTCCTATGGTTGCACAGCTCTTTAAATGGTTTTGTCACACTTGCGATTCTTTCTACATCCTGTTTGATTTTCTCTTTAGCCCAATATATTTTAAAACTAAAAGTTTCTCGATTTATTATTGCTGATCCAATTGGTTTTACAAGAAAGCCAAGTTCGTTATTCTTTACGGTTAAAGACGTAGGTACGAAATTTAAAAATGGAAATATTAATAGCGATAGACATAAAATGCTTAGCAATGGTATTTTTTGTTTATGATTTGTTTTGTGATTTGTCTGTGAATGAGCCTTGTGAATGACATTCACGTTACTGCATCTGATTTTCTGTTTTGCTGACCAATGAATAATTACATTTAGCTTTTGATAGTGGTGATACGGTGAAAGGAATTTTTAGCATATTTTTAGTGGGGATATGTTTGTTAATCTTTCCGGTGTGACAATTAGCTACATAGTCATCCTAAGGTTGTGTATATTTTTTAGTTTGTTCCTGCTTTTTTAAAGAATTAAGATGTAGTAGTTGTTTTCCAGACTTTTTAAATGATTCTATTAAATTTAATTTGTTGTATTCAAATTGTTGTTCTGCTTGTATTACTGCTAGTGGTAGTGGTACTTTTGCTTTCTGTAACTTCCAATACTTTTCTCTATTTTTCACTCTGCCTGATTGGGTTACATTGCTTAATATATTTAATTTATTATTTATCTTATTAAAACTCACTCCCGAAAAAACCCATCCAAATTCTGTCTTTTGGGCAATAATAGTGCTATTTATTTTCTCGAATCCGTGCAGTAGTATTTTGCTATATTCTTGTGCTCCTAAAATTATGTCTACTGGCCCCGTTTGGTAGTATGTTGGATCAGCAATCCGTTTATTCTGTAAACAATCTTGTGGTAACTGTTCGATATCATTTCGTGGCAGACATCCAGTAAGCTTTGGTGAAACAATACGAGAAACCGGTAATTTAAATTTACTTACGTGCTTAGGACGTAACGTAATATTGATACTATGGTTTGAATATTTTGGTATGTCATCTCCCATACCTTCAATTTCTGTCTGTATTTTTGTTTTAGGATACGAGAGTACCTGAGCTATTTTTTCAGTACAAAAAGAGGCTTCTGTACCTGGATCAATCAATACTCTTAAAATTTGCGAATCTCCTTTTTAAGATGAAACTCGAACTAGTGCAGTGGCTAGTAACTCTACCTGTTCTGTACTATTCTCGTAAACATTAGATACACTGGAGCTTATTCTGTTAGGCGTAGCAACTGTGTTTGATTTTGAACTTACTTCGATACGTGGTACATAATCTGTATGCTATAAACTATTGTGGTCTATATCATGGCATTTTGCACATTGCTTGTAGATTCTACTTAGACATTGTTTTCGAGCACTGTGACTTAAACAGCGTTTACACAATTCCCTATTGGTTACGATGTTAATGCGGTCGTCAACCGATAACGCCTCAAACCTAGGACAGTGATTAATTGTGTGACTGTCATTCTTGCAGTACCAACATTGTTTCTCCTTTGCTGACTGTATTTGGTAGTTTATTTCAGAAAAATGGGCATTGTCAAGTTTATGAGAAGAGCATATCGTTGAAATTTCGTCGGTAGCTTGTAAATATTTAAAACGTTTTTCTAA
Organism: Calephelis virginiensis; assembly: GCA_002245475.1. NCBI lineage: Eukaryota > Metazoa > Arthropoda > Insecta > Lepidoptera > Riodinidae > Calephelis > Calephelis virginiensis. Next base: position 25,359 of record NJDC01057507.1, on the reverse strand, counting down.
AAAAATCATCATTAGTGAAAAATCTTGTACTTCAGTAACTGTCACTACTTGTTCTTCATACTTCAAATTTGTTTCTTTGTCCCATTTTCTGCTTAAAATTCTACTCAACATTGGACCCCAAGATGTAGTATCAATCCCTTGCTTTTTTAATATCTCAAGACACTCATTGATCGTATCATACAAGTGGCGTAGTTTTGTCGAATCTGATGATTCCAACTTTTCTAAATCAATCAATTTGTCGATGAATCTGTTTACTATCTTACGTTTATAGTCATATCTTTGTGTAAGCAGCTTCCAAGCTGCTTTATAGTTATTTTCACTAATCGGTAAGTAATGTATTACTTTACTTGCCTCGCCCTGTACATGACTTTTTAAATATTGCATTTTTTCTGTATTTGAAAGCGAGTTGTCTTCATGAATAATCTTAACAAAAAGCTCTTTGAATGTAATCCATTGATCGAAGTTTCCATAAAAAATAGGTATCTGAATCTGAGGTAGTTCTCCGGTTGATTTTAATTGATAAATCATAGCTGGAGCATATATTTTTTCATGAAGTTTTTCTAAAATGTTTTCGTACTGAATCTCTAAATTTTCAAATTGATTTTCACTGAAATATGCATGATCTTGTATGTTTTCTAGTAATACCTCTGTGTGAGTGTGTTCCAATTCTTGCCACAATCTTTGGACTCCTTGAAATATTAATTGCAGCTGCCAATTAGGTCTATCGTCTGCAACAGCAGATTCCGCTTGTCGTATTTTGTTCTTAATTTGTTTCATCTTAAACATCTGGATTACAATTTTTCGACTTTCTGGTCTATCGAAAGGCATTTTAGTTTTTTTTACTGATAGAAGAGGTTTATTTTAGCTGTATTAGATTTTAATACTTTATTTATTTTATACTTTATTTACTTATATGGGGGTCATTGGCCAGAAGCGTACACGTCGCGATCCCTGCCAGTCCATTGGACTGCAATTCTGGCCCGAAAAAGTACCGCAGAGCGGGTTAGGGCGTTCCCTGGAGGCGAC
>NJDC01057507.1:0-14193 GCA_002245475.1 Calephelis virginiensis | reverse complement strand
ACAACAAGACTCGTTTAAAAATAATGTTAGAGTTTATTCAAACATAGAAATAAATAAACATAATCAGATCCAAAGTTGCGAATCGTGCCTATCCACCCCGTTTTACGGTATATATATAAATAGTTTTAACTATTTAATTGTCAGATAAATGAAATAGTATTCTCGGCTAACCGTGGATGCCTTATTACCTTATACCTCTGCCAACCACTTCTGGGATGTAAGCGTAAATATACTTATTTTTTACTTACACATTTTCTAATATTTATAATTGTAATCTATTTTTTTATGATATTGGAAGGCAAACAAGCAGACGGATTTCCTGACGGTAAAAAATTCACGCCGCCTAGAGACACCAAAGGTGGTTATGGTGCGTTGCCAACCTGAGGCCGTGATGTTAGGCCTCGAACAAAAGTAAATTTACCGGCTACCTTACCCTCTGAACCGGAACACGTCATGACGGTATGGCGGCAGGAATAGGTAAGGCGGTGGTACCAATCCGGGTGAGTCGCTGCGAAACTCTACCACCTAGTCAGATGTCACGGTGCTAGTGACGGTAAGCCTATGCTCGCCTTTTACGAGCTGCCTGGCAGGAAGGCAGATGATCTATTCTGCAAAGGAGCCCGGACCAACACGGGGGAAATATGTACAGATAGTAACCTAATATATATAATTATTCAACGATTCCTTCTAACAACCTGTTCCTGAAACGAGTATTGCGGGATTATGCGAAGATGCTTCAATCGTTTTATTTTTTTTATATTGGAAGGCAAACAAGTAGACGGATTTCGGATACAAATCACATGAATAATATGTGAATTCGCTCATGGTTCCATTATATCGTCTAAGATCTAAGCGTCTTTTTATAAACAAGAGGTTGAAAAGTGAGCCTATTTCTATGGCATGGTGTACACGCAAGCTTAAGTTGTTGTAACACAAAGTTGTACACCTGTTAAAAACAGGAAAAATATTAAATAAAAAAACTCCGACTACTAATTTTCGGGTACATTAACAATAAAATATAATGAATCAAATATAAAAAAAATATATTTAATTTAATGTAAAAGTAATTGCGGTGTTATTACTATAGTGGTGTTTCTAAACAAACACAATTCTGTTAATATTAGTTTCCTCATTTTGTTTTGTATTGTACTTCTAAACCAAGAAGTTATTTTGTTACTACTTTGTTAAAACTAGTTACTTTTTCAAAAATGAATACTGGAATTATGTTTGCTAAAATATTTTCTCAATAACAAATAACAGTACCTTTCAGAGATCAGTAGAGTTACTCTTGAATCTCGATATCATGCGAGTTGGAAATTAGAATCGTATATGTCATTTTAGGTACCCTTTGTTTTATCGATTTCATTGAATTAAGTTGGAACTAAATAGTTATAATCTGCTATTACTGTGTTCAAGAGTACCCAAAGTAACGTATCCGATTGCAATTTCCATTTGTATGAAATCGATATTCAAGAGTAACCTGTAAGGTTACTTGAAAGAACGTAAAAAATCCATAAGTCAAAAAAGCAAACTCTGCGCTTTATGCCCCCGGACATTAAGACTTGGATAGCATTGAATAGCAAGGCATACCCTTACGTCTCCGAGCCGGTCACGAGCTGTGATGCAAAATTCTAGGACCAATTTTCTTAAATTAAATATTCTATAAGTCTTTGTAGTTATTTTATTGTGACATAAATGTTAAAAAATGAGAACTTTCGTTTTGATAAACGAAAGGTAATAAACTACTAAAATATTACTTTTAGAAATCTGCAATATCTAATAAGTGTTTGAATCAATCAGTTCATCAAAACTATAATTCATCAAATGTATCATAAAATACTTCAGCTCATTTATCTTAGTTTTGATAGTATTTGGCTCACTCTGAGTCAAGCTCGGCTCAGATTGAGAGCTATCTAAAATTTATGAAGTTTACGGAAGAGCAACAGGGTTATCATGTGATTGAATATGAAGTTTCAAATATTGTTTAGAAGTAAACTCTTTTCCACACATATCACAAGAGAGTAAGGACACTCGATGATGAGACAGTTTGTGGTAACGTAAGGCAGGAGCGCTTTTGAAGCTCTGTTTACACATATCACATTTGTACGGTTGGGCACCAGAGTGAATATTTTTATGATCTCTTAAACTTTGGTACGTAGTATGCACTTTTCTACAAATGTTACAAGTGTGGCGTTGTCCTGAGTGAATTTTTTTGTGATAACGCAGAGCAGGCAAACTGGCAAACCCATTTTTACAAATTTTACACTTATAAGGTTTATCTCCAGTGTGAATATTCATATGAAATTTTAAATAGTATTGCGAACTTAATATTTTTTCACAAATATGACAGGAATATGGTTTTTGGTTTGAGATACGTTTTTGGAATGATGTTTGAATATCACGCACATCACATTCAAAAGGTGTTAAACTGGAATGCATTTTTAAGTGAACTAACAAACGCTTATGATGTTTAAACTGTTTTTTACAAATATCACATGAATGTTTCTCTTTGTTTCTTATTGTATCACATAGAGCACTGATAAAACTGTTTTCATGACTAGAAGTTATATCGTCTGTGTGCTTCTCAACAAGATGGTCTAATGATTTTTTGTTACTACTTTTATTTTCATCACTGGACTTATAAATATTGTCAGTGTGTTTATTATTTAAGTGATTATTTAGTCTTTGTTGACAGTTAAACCCTTTGTTACAGATGTAACAATGTAGATCGGAAGCATTTTTCACCTCATTTTCACCATCACATTTGTATGATTTTATATATTTATTTTTGTGTTTCTTTTTGTAGAGATGATTTAAAGATTGCTTATGGTCAAACTCTCTCCCACACGGTTGACAATTGTAAGGCTTTATGTTAGTTAAGTTGTCACTTAAATCAGAAAAGCTAAATCCATTTTCACTATTATGCGTGTGGGAATGAACATGATTATTTAAAGTTGGTTTAGCGGAAAATGTTTCCTTACAAATTTTACAAGAATATATTTTCAATTTTAAAGAAGTTTTACTTAACAAACCTTTACATAAAATAGATTTATAAAGTTTAGCCGAATGAGTAGCTAAGTGATCTTTTAAATCAAAACCATTTTTAAATGTTTTTTTACAAATACCACAATTATTTTCTTCAACATTTGTCTGCAAAGAATACAAATCACAATTTTTTTTATTATTAGGTACAAGTCTTCGCAACACAGGCGTAGCACTTAACACTTCTTCTTTAGTGCAATCTGGATTTTTTCCGTTTTGCAGTTCATCTGTGAATTTCCTTCTTTTAGTGTGAGTGAGTTCATGTTTCTCTAACCAATGTAACTTTTTGAATGTTTTACCACAATATTTACATACAAGTGATTTTATTTGGTCATTGACATTTGTTGCTGCATTTGAATTGTTATTGTTCTCATTATTTTCACACTTTAAACCATTTTCAGTCTTGATGTTTCTAATATTCATTTCGGGTAGTTTTAGTTTAGTGAGTGTTAGTAAAGGATATTTTGAAGATTCGATGCGAGCCTTTTCTTTTTCATCAGTTTCATTTGTATATGCCTTTTTAATTTGTTCTGAAAATTGTATAAATTCAATCAATATTGTTTAATACAAAGTAAAATATCAGACCATAAAATAGAATATAATAACTCTTTATTGAGTACCAAAATACATAAAAAATAAAAAACACCTTTGGAATATGCACATTTCGTCAGTCTTTGTCGAAGTGTGTTCAAAATATATTTACTTGGCATGTTTAGGAGAAATAGTAACGCGAAATTACCTACATACAATGTTTACAAATAATTTATAACAAAAGGTGACAACGTAAAAAAAAATGGTAAGTGTACTTATGTACGCGCGTGAGAAGTTATCCCTGCTTAAAAATTACAAAAAAATATAATGAATATATTTATAAAATATATAAATCGGACTTGTATATAACTAATAACGTATGTGAATGTAGGAACATGTTTTCCAAGCAGGCAACTTCACTTTGTAACTTTTGTGTTGGATCCCAAAATTTCAATTCTCATTTTCATAACGCGTCTAAAGTATTACAACGTCAAAAATATTGAGATTAAATTTAAGTAAACATTTTAAGAAGGGTCAAGGCTCAAAAGCCAGTTGGAAATGGCGCTAAAATTTCAAGAAGAACCTGAGTTCTGAACTATATATTAAAAGAAGTCAGTACTATGGGACTTAGTGCCTTTGGCTAGTCGTGGATGCTTTGATTGTGCCTCTGACTATCTCTTCGGGGAAATGGGGGTGAAGATGCTTTTTTTTTACTTTTACTGTAATACATTCTACTGCAATTAGTTTCAGCACTACTAAAAAGATGGATGAAAAGAACCAATTCGTTAAGATATGGATGATTTGGGCAATGTATTTTATTAATTAAAAATATAAAATATGACCTTCGAAAAATTATGCATGATTGTCACTTACCATTTTATAAACTGCGGACAGTAAATCAATAAAAGTTCAATATCTACGGCTATTAATTGAAACTAGTGGTCGCCCATTTAGCCGAAATTCGACCATAATAAATTTTAATATCTTGTTGATAAGAACGCCAACTTCATTTCTCAAGACCAACTACTTTGTTTCCAAACTATTTAGTGCGAAATCTGTGATCTTTTATCGTTATCATCAATATATTTGTTTGTGTGTGTCAAATGCATGGTAGTGTGGGTAATGTTTTATTTACTGATTTAATGTACTTTATAAGAATTATTTTTGAAAAATATTAGCGTTCTGCACTTCTCCTACACATAAACTATAAAAGTTTCCCAAATTTTATGCTCGTGCGTCCGCGCAATTTTCGCAAAAAGGGGTCCACAGTTTTGGCATCACGTATAATTTTGAAAAAAACTTTGCCAAAAATACCTAACGCTATATTATTTCAGTTCAATAAAATAGAAGATAACCTAAAAGTTCTAACGGAAAAGCACGATATAAGTCTTAAATAAATGGAATAATGGTCTGAATATAGAAAATTTATTTCGAGTGGGATTTTATTTACCAAAGTCAAAATCAAAAATGTAAAATATTTTGTAAGACTAGCGGCTATCCTACCCCCCGCACCGGAAAATGACAGTCATTATGGCGGCAGGAATAGGCAAGGGGGTTGATACCTACCAGGGGGCTGATTGTGTACCTCAGTTGCCAACTTAAATGGAAGTGTATATAAAATAGCTGTCAAATGACGTGTTTTATATTTGCTATCTCCAGTGACCAACAGAAATACAACAGAGATAGCAAATACAAATGACGTCCATTTTCCATTTTGAGTTGGCAACTGAGATACATAATCAGCACCCTGGGCAAGTAGCGGCACAGTTCTCTACCGCCAGTGGCCTTGTTGGTACTGACCTATATTTTAACCTTCACTTGCTTCGTACTGGCAGACAGGAAAATTATCTATTCTATTCAGAGGACCCAGACCAACACGAGGAAATTAGATGTAATTAGAACATGTGTGTGTTTGCCTGTTTCTTGCAATAACAATCAAGCGGTTTATAATGAGTTCAATGACTCCATCATTGCCTTTCAACGATTCCTGATTTGGTCAAGCCACAGCACAAGTGTGTTAAGATTATTGAGATTGTCAGGCTTTGTGTTGAAAAATTTTGATTTGAACACAAAACCGCTCGGCAGAACACACTGCCACCGCATTTCCGTGATATTTCAAGGTTAAATCTGCATCGACACACTACGGAGCTATATATACTTTTAGAGATTTGAGCTACACAATGAAGTTGAGTTTAAGTATCCTATTAATATTATAAATGCGAAAGTTTGTAAGTATGGATGTATGGATGTTTGTTACTCTTTAACGCTCGAATGGCTGAACGGATTTGTCTGAAATTTGGAAGACAGATAGATTGTGACCTGGATTAACATATAGGCTATTTAAAATCCCGATCGCACACCGGGTTTCTGTGAAAACGCGGGCGAAGCCGCAAGTAGCAGCTAGTTAATAATATTTACTTATATATCTACCTTCCTGCCAGGCAGCTCGTAAAAGGCGAGCATAGGCTTACCGTCACTAACACCGTGATATCCTACTAGGTGGTAGTTTCGCAGCGACTAGCCCGGATTGTTACCACCGCTTTACCTATTCCTGCCACCATAACGTGTAACTGGAGGGTAACGTAGCCGGTAAACTTACTTTTGCTTGAGGCCTAACATCCCGGCCTCAGGTTGGCAATGCACTAGTACTACCTTTGGCGGCAGTGTGAGTTTCTTACCACCAGGAAAACCGTCTGCTTGTTTGCCTTCCAGTATCATAAAAAAATTTAGTTAATAACTTACTGCTGTTATCCCAGTTTGCATCATTGATCTGTTCACATATTAAACTGTCATAAACATCATCATCAACCATTACATTTTCTTGTTTTATGGCTTCAACGTCTAAACACATATCCAACCTCTCCTTCATTGTCACTGAAATCCATCACAAAGTTTAAATTATTAAAACATTATATACAAGTATTACTATTATTGTTACATATACTGGTGGTCAAGTACTGTGCAGCAATTTGGCAGGGTAGGTATTCATCACCTTAACTGTTCTTGCCGCCATATTACGGCTCTGGACCAGCGGTAGCTGACCCGCCGGTGTGATTCTCTGGCCACCTTCCCAGCTGCCCACTTCTGCTGCTGCTCCAGGCTGCTGAGGGAAGGTGCCAAGGAGTCCCACTTCTCCAGTCGCTGAGGCCTATAGCAGTAATCCTCCGTGCTCCGTCGATGAAAGCCTTCGATACCACCGACGTATCTCACGCCCATCTTATTTTTCGTTTAGCTGGCAGACATTTATTGAGACTTATCATTATTTTATTATAGTGTCATTCCAGGATTCTCCCTACCAACAGCCAAACTGAAGTAAGTTTGACTGTTTATTTATTTTATTTCTGTTAGCATAGTGGTGGATGGTAGCTAAGCCATCCCCACTACGTTACGCGACTTTGTTCAATTCCAATTGAGTTTCGAATCTAATTTCGTCGGCATTGTAAGTTTTACCAAACGTATCTATCAATCGGGATATTGTCCAACAAATTAAAATAATCTACAACATCCTTGCAATTCATGTCCTGTACACGTGTATGAGAAATCCTCAAACTTTAATAATAATATCTACTTATTACGGCGCATTGACAACTTTTTTTTTGGAAACTAACGAAGTGCAACCACTTGTCTCGATAAAAATTTAAAAAATAATTCCACCGATTGATAGGCGCTCTATCTCATTTGATATTTGCTTTCTATTGCAGGTGGGGCATATTTGCTGACAGGAAGTTATCATCGTCACATGATCATGAGTTTTCATCCACGAAATGTTTCATCTATACTAATATTATAATGCTGAAGAGTTTGTTTGTTTGTTTGCTTGCTTGATAGTGCTAATCTCAGGAACTACGTGCCCGATTTGAAAAATGAGTTCAGTGTTAGTTAGCCCATTTATCGAGGAAGGCTTTAGGCTATAAAGCATCACGCTAAGACCAATAAGAGCGGAGCACATACGAAGGTTTCAAAATCGGGGTTTTTTTCTATTGAGTGCTTCCGCTGCGTGCGATGCGTAAACGATTCAAGTTTCGCAAAAATCATATATGACAGAATTGTTCCTCTTTAAAAGTTCTAAAAAAAGTCAGCGACAGCATATTTCTATCTTTTAAGGATAGCTAACTGTACCCTTCTTTATGCTAACCAAATTTGTCTTAAAATAATACATTATTTGCGAAGCGGTTTTTATAATCAGGATATTAATTCTTATCTAAACAAATACGTTATTCATCGTAAGTAGTTAATTTAGAACAAAATTGCACTTGACATCATTAAATTTAAATGAATATCTTAGGAGATATCGCAATTTTATAGTCTACCGAACGCACGGCCCAGACGCGTGGTATTACATGCGCGTGGCGGCTCCTTACGGAACCGTTATGCTCAGTGAACAATTTTTTTAATTTATTATTTTCAGAATATCATTGTATAATACTTTTCAGATGAATAAGTATTGTTTTACTTTACTTATTTTTGTTAATTTCCTTATCTCAATAGACACATTATTTAATTTTGTAATAATTTAGGGTAATTATTTTACTGTGGATAGGAATATCTTATCGTATAGTAATAAATTTTGGAGTAATTAGTTTTCCAATTAATACTTTTGCATAAATAATAACATATTATATACTAACAAATAAAAAAATGCCGAAAATAAGATCTTAACTTTCTCGGCAGTCTGCCACACCAAAATGGCTGCGACTTCTGCGGAGCAATGAGACAGAGGATGAAAATGAACTTGACGTTGAGTTTGAACATAGTGAAAGAACTTTATTTCTACTGAACTATCATATGAACTTCAATACTGATCTTCCCCACACTTAGAGTGGCCGCTCATGCCACTCTAGTTTTGACCTGAATGATTTTTTGACAATTTGTTGCTAGAATTTCTAAATGTGTGTTTCTAAGAAATTGTCTTCACCCCCATGTCTCCAAAAAGGTAAGCAGAGGCACAACCAGGGCACCAACGATTGGCCAAAGACCTAAGTCCCACAATGTTATATGTAGCAAGACTATCGCCAACCGGGCTCATACTCAAACACGGGGAACATTATTTTTTTTAGAAAATTAAAACTACACATTTCTTATTTTTTTGTTGCCCAACCCGGGGATTAAACCCAGAACCTCAAAAATTCATGTGACGCCGGACGGTCAGATCACAGAGACAATGTGTGTTTTTAGATTTTACTTTAGATTTACTTAGGTTTTATTTTAGACTGAGATAAAATTAGTAAAGAGATAGTGTTCCGTTTTCACACTAAAATTGCTGAACTGCTTCTAATGTTTAAAAAAATAGATTGAACCTTGGAGAAGGACATATGCTACTTTTATCTTAAAAATTTAATGGGTAACATTGAAGAACTAAATATTAACTAACTAAAAATATGCTGGCGAAGCCGTGGGTAACAGCTAGTTAAATATAATTATACAGTCCCTGGGCCACACAATGAAGTAGTATTTAAATTTCAGTAATAAGGAACGTTATTAGGTAGTAAATAAAAACTTACTGTTGTTATACCAGTTTTCATCACTGCTCTGTTCACATACTGTTCTGTCATCATCATCATCAGTCACATTTTGCTGTTTTATGGCCTCAAAATCGTCACAGATATCCAACCTCTCTTTCATTGACACTGAAATCCATCATAATCATTAAATATTATTAGAACATCCTTATTTTTACATTTTATAAAACCAATTCTGTCCGACTGTCTCTCTGTCCATTCACAATAAACTCAAATACTTCTGAACAGATTTTACTACGGTTTTTATCTACATTCCTGAAAAGGCTTAATTTAATAGTAACTTAATATGTGTATTTTTTTTTTGTATACATGTTCAACATTTTGAAAAAATTCAAACCTACTGGAAGATCTGCAATACTATCAACGTTTTAGGAATAATTTGTTATGCCCAATGTCCATTCTAATTTTAAAAGTAGGTAATAATTTAATTAATTTAACTTATAAACAGACACAATATTAAACCTTTATCAAGTTAATTTTTTTATGATACTGGAAGGCAAACAGACGGATTTCCTGATGGTAAGAAATTCACGCCGCCTAGAGACACCAAAGGCGGCAATGGTGCGTTGCGAACCTGAAGCCGGGATATTAGGCCTCGAGCAAAAGTAGCTTTACCAACTACCTTACCCTGCAAATTAAATTAAATAGATTGGATATTTTATTTTTGAATGACTAATTTGTTGCTAATCTCGCGATTTTTTGCAACTTCACCGAGCTTTGTGCTGCGCTATCGTAGATTGGATTAAGAATTTCATGCCTATACAATAGCTCTTTATAGACTTAATCACAAAATCCAAAATAAAACGCACGAAAGACCGTACTGACAAAACCGTACTGCACCCTGCACTGCACCTACCCATCCGCTTTCACCATATTGTGATTTACATAAAACCAAAAAGTATCTTCAAGCCCATATCCCCGAAGAGGTAGGCAGAGGTACAACCAAGGCACCCTAGACTAGCCGAAGACAATTATGAGAAATTTTACTAACCAATGCATCATGTTAGAAAATTTAGAGGTTTTTATAATAAACTGCAACCCGTACAAATAAACAGGATACCTGCACTGTGACATCACTTGTTATTTCATTTATTTGTAATTTTTTGTTATGGTGATCAAAGATCGGTTTGATAACGGTAAAAAGGATGCTGTCGCTACTGAGCACTTGCACCCAATGCAGGGCGCCGCACGGGACAGCTGGAGAGGGTTCTCATTCCAGTGGAGCATTCAGTTGATTTGTACGAGTTATACATTTAAGTTTGATTGAGCTTCAAATAAAACCCAATCTACATTGATTGATTAGAAATCATACTTCATTTACTGTGTATAGCCCAAATTATATGTAAAAAAAAATAATTAAGTAAACACTGTAGTTAGAGAATTCGATCCCGGGATCTCAAAGTCCGGGATCATATTTCAGTCCCGCAATTTATGGGATTAAGTTTTTTAAAAATTTTAATACAAATGTACGTGAAACGACACCTCCTTACTTTCATTTGACGTTTTGATGACCATTTTTTAAACACTGCTGATTTCATTTGTATTTGTTAACAACCGGTACCACAGTATAACATGTAAAAGTCTCTTTATATAGGATTTACTTTATATAGTAAGTATATACTTTATATAGTAAGTATTGATATTTTTTGTTACTTAGTAATAATCAACGAATTTCTTCAAAAATTAATTCATTAATGTCTCTGAGTGAGTATAGATGAAAAATAACGAACATTATTTTCTGTAGTTATGTTCTGTATTCAGAGTTCGTGTAAGACCTACCTTGAGGATCACTGCCACCTAACTACATCTATTGTGATCACAACTCTTACTCTTTAAGCTTAGATCAATACCATGAGGCCGACAGTTTCTAAGAACTGTATAATGCTCTTAGGATTGATCAGCTGAAGATCTTGGGGATTTATTAAGTGTCCCCCCAGATGCTTACTTCTAGCATTGCAGTGCATTGCCGTCTCTTCTGCTTCAAGGCAAGACCTGCAGTCAGATGTCTCAGCAAGGCTCATCCTGCTAAGGTGTTTGTTTAGCCTGCAGTGACCTGTTATAGCTCGAACCAAGATCCTGAGCTCTTTCCGATAGCAATTGAAGAAAATTTTAAAACCCTGCCACGAGTGCCTTTGCATGCTCTTGGACCGTGGTTTTTTGCCAATTTGATAGACTTTCTTGTTGAGTTCATTTATTGAGCAAGGTCCTAGAAATGCTTTTAGCAACTCCGCATATTGGATCTGATCCTACAGGGAGTTCCTCTGATCCCTTCCTAGCCAGCATATCTGCAGCCTTATTTCCTTTTATCCCAGTGTGTCCGGGAACCCATGCAAGCGTTACTTTGTTGTTTTCGCCCAGCTCATTTTGGACGTGGGTGCACTCCTCAGTAAGCTTAGAGTTAAATTCTATAGATTTCAGTGCCTTTAGAGCAGCCTGACTATCTGATAGAATCACAATATGCCTGTGAACATAGCAATGATTGAGGTTTTCTTGTGCGCATGTCAGTATTGCGAAAATCTCTGCCTGGTATACCGTAGCATAAGAGCCTAAGCTTATATGCTTTTTTACTAATGGCCGTTAACAATACACACCCGCTCCGGCTTTTTCATCTTCCCTAGATCCATAAGTGAACCATGTGACGTTCCCTGGCTTGATGGATTGCGGTACTCTAATGAGCCATTCCTCTCTGCTTGTTGGAGCAACATTATACAGCTTCTTAAAACCGTAGCTTGTTATCACAGTATCCGATGGCATATCTATGATAGAGTAGTTTATGAGTTCATTATAAAGTGTCCTCATTGTCGAAGATTGAAGTATATGTTCATAACAAGGAATATAAATACAAGCAAGCAAGATGTTTATATTGTGTATATATAAATAAATGTTCTTTTCATCTCAGTTAAATTTTAAGAAGAAAACAATGTCCATTATCCAAAGAAAGTTTTTACGTCAAACATAAAAAAGAATGAAGATGTTTCGTCAGTGTGGTCCATTTAATTTAAAATATGAGTAACTGTAGACATTGATCTCTTTGACATTAATCATTATATTTTTTTTAAGTAAAAACGTCTTGAGTGGCGTTGCACACTTTTTTGGAAAGGGTAAAATCTTTTAAGGTCCCGTTGGGACACTTGAGCTGATTAAGAATAAATGAATATTGTATTCTACCACATAAATGATAGTACTTTCATACTGATAATTAAAGCAATTCATGGCAAATTATTCCCTAACTGTTCCAAAATATCAAAAGTGCACAACGTTAATATTTAAGTTTTCACTTCTGCAGACACTCGAAGAGTGCAACCCATCTTTTTTTTTTTGAGTTTATTGTAAAAAAATAAAGAAACTGAGCAACTCTTTAGTAAGTGTCAGTTTATCACAATAAGTATAATTTTGGTTTGTTTTTTAAACATTTAACTAAAGATTTAAGTAAAAAAATTGATTTTGATGTTTTTTAACTGTTTTTTTCCTTACCACTTTCTAGAAAGTACAATTCACCAATACAATTCCGAGATAAGCTTTAGACAATCCCGAAATCCCAGAACTAGAAAAATCGACCGGGATTGAATCCTCTAACTGTAGTATAAATATAATAGAAGTGGGTTTGGATAACACATCTAAAACATGGCATCTAAATTTTGCACGCAACAGTCATAAAAAATCACAACAACAAGCAATGGATACAAAAAAAAATAACTATGTCTCCTCTATATTAAACAAATTGATTACAAGAATCCCAATAATAACAAGCATTGACACTATGGCAGCAAGAATAATAGACAAGGTGGTGCAGGTAATGCTAATTTAAGTGAGCTGCTGCACTGCACTCTCTACAATACATACCTTCAGTGTTAATAGATAATGTCATAGGGGTTATAAATTGCATAAAGGTCCGCTCTGCTTCCTGCACTTGATGTTTAAATCCTGCAGCACTGCGAAGTTTCAATATGCATCTTTCGCAGATTTTACGATTGCTGCTATTCGTACCTTCTAAGACAGGATATGAAAGCTGTAAAGGCATTATTTATATTTACATAAAAGAATGTTTGCTCAACACAAACAAGACACAAATATAATTATTATCACAAACATATACAACTCCAATCATTGGAGGGCTAAAGAGAATATGTACAGGTATATATCTAATTTAGGTCAGCTAAGCTCTACAAGACACAATACACAAAAAAATTGATAGGATAGCCAACATCTAGAAAAGCTATTGGTCCTTTAGAATAGAAAGACTATTAAAAACAAAGGTATACACTTAAAAGAAAGAGAAGTGTATGACACCTACATTCTGCCATGTTTGACATATGAAGTAGGAAAAGACAGATTGGTTAAAGTCCTGGGTGTTAGAGCGTTTGTTTTGCTGTTTCTTCTCCGTCTGGCTAGGTTTGGAAGAGGTGGTAGTTTACGGGAGATAGGGTTAAATTTATGTACATTTAAAAAATTGTAGTAATAATTTATCATATAATTAATAAAACAATGTTGTAAGTAATCCTTAAAATAATAAATTTTGTTAATATAAAAATATTTGCACACTACAAGTTGTTAGAATATGTTAGAATAAAACCTGTTTTGACTCGGTAAGTAAAAAATCCAATATCCTAAGTTACTTAAATTAATAATGTTGTCTAATCAACAACTACTTTATCTAAAAGTAACATTCAAAACAATTTTTATATGCATTATGAACTGCTTTTCCAAGACAACTAACTAACATTAGTTATAAAAAACTTCATTATGTCAATAAACATCATCTATTTTAGTACAATATAATCATGTTTGTACAAAATACTGAGCAAAGGTAAACAATAAAAAAGTATCAAAGCCCCTTGTTCACGGAGACCCTAGAGGTGTATGCTTTGATTGCCCTCCCCTAAATCTAACCCTGAGTATAGACAATTTACAACTTATGTTAATATTCAATAACCATTAATTAATCAAAAGTACATGGTAATTACTCTTTTTTTAGTAGACTAGCTGTGTGATATACTGAACATACAATTTTTTTTATTTTCTTCCCTGACAATAATTAATACAATAGATTTGGACCAAACAGTGAATATTTTAATATCCCTAAATTTTCAACTTAAAATTA
>NJDC01057506.1:206975-217591 GCA_002245475.1 Calephelis virginiensis | reverse complement strand
CCCGAAGGGGTAGGCAGAGGTACAACCAAGGCACCCACGACTAGCCGAAGACACTAAGTCCCACAATGTGATAGGTGGCAAGCCTATCGCCAACCGGGCACATTTCCAACCAACATTTTTTTATTAGAAAATTGGAAAAATCCAATTTTCTTTTTGTTGGCCGACCCGGGATTCGAACCCGGGACCTCATGCAGTCAAGTCCAACACCCGGACCGCTAGACCACAGAGGCGATAACTTATTTATATGTATCAAAAGGTTGAAATATGTAGGAGAAGTGCAGAATGCTAATTTTTCCAATAATAATTCTTATGGAGTGCATGAAATCAATAAATAAAACATTACACATGATATTGATAACGATAAAATATCGCAGATGGCGCACAAACTGTATACACCAAGTAGAACCAAGTAGTTGGTAGTGAAAAATTAAGATGGTGTTCTTATTAAAAAGATAATTAACAAGAACCTTAATAATATTGGAACATTACCTTTTAATTTCACAGGAGTTTGTTTCGCCGTTTCTTCTCCTGTCTGGCTAGGTTTGGAAACGGTGGTAGTTTACGGTAGATAGGGATAAATTAATTTACATTCTAAAATTGTGTGTATTAATAAATAATCATGTAATCTCAAAACAAACAAAAACCAGTGTGTAAATAGTAATTGTGAATAATTAATTACAAACATATTAAAATATTTGCACACCACAAGTTGGTAGAATATGTAGGAAGGCTTAAATAATTTTGTAACATCTTTGTAACACTCATATTCCGCAAATAAATATTTTTTTTCTTTTTTTTTCTTTTCTTTTAATAATTTGTATTAAACAAGCGGCCCGCCACGGTTTCGGTCGGGTATAAACGCTTAAGTATTAAGTAACAACGTTATTATGGTATTACAAACATTAACTTGCTTCTTTCCATCTTTGGCGCTTAATAAAACTCTTGTAATTATTAATTACTAGCTGCTACCTGCGGCTTCGCCCGCGTTTTCACAGAAACCCGGTGTGCGATCGAGATTTAAAATAGCCTATATGTTAATCCAGGTCACAATCTATCTATCTTCCAAATTTCAGACAAATCCGTTCAGCCATTCGAGCGTGAAAGAGTAACAAACATCCATACATCCATACTTACAAACTGTCGCATTTATAATATTAGTAGGATTATGTATGACTCTTAAACTACGCAGAAGTTTTTAGAGTTGGTTAAAAATAAGGAACTGTTAGGAATATCCATAACTTTCTAGACTTCTTTTTTTTATGATATTGGAAGGCAAACAAGCTGACGGATTTCCTGATGGAAAGAAATTCACGCCGCCTAGAGACACCAAAGGTGGTAATGGTGCGTTGACAACCTGAGGCCGGAATGTTAGGCCTCGAACAAAAGTAAGTTTACCGGCTACCTTACTCTTCAAACTGGAACGCGTCATGACGTTATGGCGGCAGGAACAGATAAGGCGGTGGTACCAATCCGGGTGAGTCGCTGCGAAACTCTACCACCTATTCAGATGTCACGGTGTTAGTGACGGTAAGCCTGTGCTCGCCTTTTACGAGTTGCCTGGCAGGAAGGCAGATGGTCTATTCTGCAAAGGAGCCCGGACCAGCACGGAGAAAATATAGCATTTCTATAGCACTAAACTGTTCAAAGTTATCATTATCGCCAGGCGCTACAAAACATACCCTTTTGTCCTTGTACAGCGATTGTCTTGGATTTAAAAAGCCAGTGACAGTGACACGGGTGAAACACGTCTCAAAAGAGGCCTAATTAAAAAAAATACAGCTTTTTTCTATTTCAACATTAAGGCCCCATACCTAGTCAGCCAGAAGGGCCAATCAGCGCACTCCCCAGTTCCATGATTACTATGAAATATTGCGCTCTAGAGTAAATGTCTTAAGCGCCAAATCACTATTTTTGACACTATAAAAGTAATTTGAAAAAAAAATATACAAAAACTGAAACAGTTATCTTTTAGGTATAATACTTATCTATGTTTATGTTAAGTCTGGTGTCGATATTTTCATAATTGAAGTAGACAGATGAGTTTTGCTTTCAAAAAGGGTTAACTTTTTTAATTTTTTTCTATCGAGCAAAGTGAAATGAATCGTGTTTTGGAAACACTAGTCTTATAAAGCATATTAATGTTAATCTTGTGTATTTTTGTCGCCAAGATCGATAATTGCTTTGTATGAAAAAAACAGTATTTTAGCATACATGGTTAAAGTATTTATTTCAAGGCAAATTTGGATATTATCTTTTCACTTATCCACATAATGATTTATTATTAATTACCATCATTAATGAACATGATTTTTGCCTGATACATTTATTCGTGATTTTATATTAGGAAGGATTTTATATTATGAAGTCAACATGCGTTTAATTTCCTTATAATTTGTAACGTTTTTTAGGTTATGTAACTGGACTGCAATTATAATACTTTAATTTTTATAACTCAAATCGTTGACCTTATTTATATGAAAGTTTGTTTAAATGAAGTAATAATGTGTAATATGTAATAATATGATCCACTGAAATTAAAGTTTGTACATATAAATACAACAAATAAAAAAAGTAAATTATGTGCATTTATTATGTATTTAAAAAAATCTAGACAAATAAAACTGACCAGCAGCACACATTTTGAGCATTTCCAATTTTTTGTCAATGTGTTTGATTATGTCCGATAGGCCGGAAAAATGTGAGTTTCGCTTAAATAATTTAGAAAAAAATCACAAATAAATACATTAAAAAGTCCGAGTTATCTGAGAGTGAAAATGTTACCTACAAGAAGAAGACAATTTAGGAGGCTTAAGAAGATAAGTAACCAGGAGAATTATACAAAATAATCTAGACAAAAATAGCCTACATTACGTTAAGTTAAAGTAAAATATTTATAGAAATAAAACTTAATATATTTTTAGAAAAACGAAGATAGCATAACTGAAACAATAAAACTTAATTATAAAAACCTTATCTGTTTCTAAAGGAACAAACAAGAAGCTTTTAATTATG
Organism: Calephelis virginiensis; assembly: GCA_002245475.1. Classification (NCBI taxonomy): domain Eukaryota; kingdom Metazoa; phylum Arthropoda; class Insecta; order Lepidoptera; family Riodinidae; genus Calephelis; species Calephelis virginiensis. The sequence goes on along the minus strand of NJDC01057506.1, from coordinate 214,579 downwards.
AGAGTAATTAAAAATACATATGCAACTCTGTATAAAATCTACTGCAAAGGCCTCAATAACTATTTCTACTATAATTTATAAAACGAAAATCCTTTTTGTCACGTTTTTAGTAACGCAGTTCTATTTACTACCAATAATAATTTTGGTTACATTATGTTCAATTTCTTTTTTTGTGTAAGATTGTAATTTGGGAGCAAACAAAAAGTTATAATTGATTTTTGTGACATGTTAAATTTTGTGTCCTTGAATATAAAAATAAGTAATAGGTGTAGGTTTTTGGATTGCTTCAAAAAACAAAATTTAAAAATGATTATCTCATCCGGGCGAATCAACATAAAGAGGTCCCAAATCATCTCAAATATTTAAAAAACTCTTTTTACGTTCTTTGTAGTCACATTTCTTCAAAAAAATATTTCCCCATGTTCGTCTGGGTCCCCTGTTTAGAATCCCTGCCTACCTGTCTGGTTTCGTATGGGTTAAGCTTAAATGGGTCTTTATCAACAAGATCACCAGCGGTAGTATTGTGTAGCAACTGAATCGATCTGGACGGTAGGAAAGATTTAGACTTTTCCTTTTTCAATATTAGAGTTTATTTAAATATTAAAAATAACGGCGCCTAGAGACATCAAAGGTGGTAATGGTGCGTTGCCAACCTGCAGCCGGGATGTTAGGCTTCGAGCAAAAGTAAGTTTACCGGTTACCTTATCCTCCGAACCGGAACACTTCAACACTGACGTTATGGGTGAGGCGGTGGTACCAATCCGGACCAGTCGCTGCTAAACTCTACCACCTAGTCAGATGTCACGGTGTTAGTGACTGTAAGCCTATGCTCGCCTTCTGCGAGCTGTCTGGCAGGAAGACAGATGGTTTATTCTGCAAAGGAGCCCGGATCAAATCGGAGGAGACGAGTAGGTCGTAAATTACATTTGATACCACAGTAATAGATAGATAGATAATACAGTTAACGAATTTTCGACTTAATTGAATTTGGAAATTTGGGATACATAGGATTTTTAAGTCTATTTTTAAACTTGTAAGAACAAATCCAAGCGAAACTTAAACTGTGTTACTTGGTTGTGGAAAGTTTAATTAGACGGATTAGGAGTCCCAAACTTTCGAACAGACCCCGGATTACTACAAGACTACTACAAGTTCGGAAAATCCTAAGTAAGATGTCATTATATTTTACAAACTTCATCTGACAAAGTAGGTTTTTTTAATTCAAGTTGTAGAATAAAAGTTATATTAATACTCCGCAGGGAAATAACAATATGTAAGAGTTATTAAGTCTAAATTTAGGTTCCACAGAAGAAAATAGGGTTTTTACGTCTTACTGAGGATTACACCTTAAAGAGGTTCGGGCTAAAGAGCTTTATATATATGAAAAATTACCCCTTGCTCAGACGCACTATGTTGTTCTTGTTTAGAAATTGTGAAGCAGATTATTTCATACCAAGTTATCCTTAAAATAAAATCTTGCAGATATAATAAGTAGATCTACAAAAAAGCTCACATAATTCATTGCGGATTTTTTGTAGATCTACAAAAGAGGAAGAAATCCAGTAAAAATGGTGTTTTGATAACTCAAAGAAGTTTCGTAGCACTTTCGAAAAAAAAATTCGAAAAAAATATTTTTCCAAATTTGTTAAATTTTTTTGTGACATTTTAAATTTATGGATTTTTTTACCGGATCAAGAATTACTCTACTTTATATGTCTTCTTTATGATAAATCAGAGAACAAGCACACGGGTCTTCAGATGGTAAGAGACAACCTTGACCTATAGATATCAAATATGTTACAGATGTTAGACCAATTGTACAAGTAACGGCTCCGTACCTTCCGGACCGGAACATGATAGATCCTTAATGGCAGCGGGGGGCTGATTATGTATCTCAATGGCCAACTCAAAACGGGAAAGTGTACATCAAATAGCTGTCAAGTGACGTGATTTGTGCTAGCTATCTCTATTATAATTCTGTTAGTCACTGGAGATAGCAAATATAAAACACGCCATTTGACAGCTATTTGATGTACACTATTCCATTTTGAGTAACATATGTGTTATTTCGTACGTCTGCATGTTCGCGATTATCTAATGTCCTAATCTGATTTAAATAAAGGTTTCATTACTAATTATCTGTACTTTTGTACAAAAAAGGATAAATATTTGTCAAAATTGATCGATGTTTTAGATTTACTTGATTCGATTATAAACCAAATATCCTCAACCGATTGGTTTTGCCTTTTGGTATGCACACTTATGTTTCATGATAATCAATGTCACGATTTAAAGGAGCTGAAATGACTATGGTTGCGTAAGGTCAAACTCTTAAAATTTACAAAATCAACCTATCGTGTTTGGACTTATATGAATAATACTTCTCACGTCTACTGCTAAGATTAGGCCACATGCAAGCTTGTCACAAACGTATATTTTTTTAATTATCTAACGGTGGAGAATAGGACTTTTCAAATTTGGAATATCAACATTTTGTACAGATAAAAAACAATTGTACCAAATATCGAAATACGAAAGCAAAATTTTCAAGGAAAATTTTAGTCTGTTTTGCAGTTTCTGCGTTTAAATTATGCAAAGTATAATTTTCACCACAATCGCTAAACAAGGACAAAGGGGTGCGTAACAATGTAGAGTCATAACAATAAGATTGTACTAGAGCGCCCTCTGATGTGAGGTCCAAAGTCCTTTCATTATTTTAACTGGAACGCGATAACCAGTTTGAATTAGTATTTAAGATAACTATAGTATTTTTTATAGTTTTAATTGTGTTTTGAAAATTACTTAAATTTTATGTAAAAGCCGCGCCTGTATTTCAGTGTCTGTTTGTTGCTTGTTCTCCCGTGTTTTTCCGAGTCTACTGAGAAGACTCCACTATCAGTCTCTTTGCCAGGCAGCTAGTAAGAGACGTCCACTGGTTAAGATAACCAGATCACTGATGGAAGAGTGCTGTGCATCAACTACCCCGGTTAGGGATCCACCGCCTTATTCATTCCTGGGGGCTGATTATGTATCTCAATGGCCGACTCAAAATGGAATAGTGTACATCAAATAGCTGTCAAATGACGTGTTTTATATTTGCTATCTCCAGTAACTAACAGAAATACAATAGAGATAGATAATCTAACACATCGATCAATTTTGATAATTATTTATCCTTTTTTGTACAAAAGTACGGATAATTAGTAATGAACCCTTTATTTAAATCAGATTAGGACATTAGATAATCGCGAACATGCAGACGTACGAAATAACATATGTACGGGTCAAATACGAATATTCTGCATTAAAGTCGGTTATGAAGTCTATTTAAAAAACATACAAGTTATAAAAATAGTAAAAGAAAAATATAGAAATGGCGCTCATATTTCTCAAAGCAATCTTTGCCAGACAGGAAAGAAAGTCAGAAAACTGAAATTTTAAAAATAAAATAAACGATTTGTACGCAACAGAAATATAATAAAAGATAAATAAATTATTATTATAATTATTTTTTGGAAACAGCTTTTTATTAAATACAGTTTTTTTTCCTTTAATTCTACATTACATTATTTCTAGTTTTTTATGTGACAAAGTGCTGAGTAGCAAGTTCGACTGGATTCAATGCTTTACTAATTTCTGCCATCATATCATCATTGCTCGACACTTTCTTGGTTCGTACTAGATGGTAGGGTAGCCAGTTTTCTTGCACAAATTGTCTGAAATCCAAGCAATAAGATAACGCACTTTTAACTTTTATGGTGTTTATAGACAACTGTGATAATTTTACCATGAGAAAAGCAGATTGCTTATTCGCTATGTTATAATACATACTTAACCGAAAAATATATTGTTGTGTCTGGTGTAAGGATGTTTTGCTATCATCATCCTATAACAATAAATACATTTACAAATATTTTATGAAATATTGTATGTTGGTAAAACCCCCGACCAATGATATTCTTGGCGCGTTGCCACAATATCGATAAGCTCTCATGATGAAGACAAACGCTTAATATCTGTACTAATAGATCATATTTTGTATATTTAGCTTATAATATTTCGAGTTGAAATTAAGCTAATTTATTTTTTACCTCCAAGGTCTGTGGCTTTTCTCGGGTAAATGATATCCATACTCTATTATTATAAATAGAAAAGTCTGCCTATGTGTCAGTTATGCCTTTACGGCAAAATTCCTTGAAAAATTTTAATGAAATTTGATAAGTTGTACCCTATGTCCTTTTCCTGGTTCTAAGCTACCTCCCCGTCTTTTGTCAGCCAAATCGGTTAAGTCGTTTTTGAGTTATAATATAAATAGATGATTCGCTTTTAGCTGCTTATTTTTGCCAACTCACCGGCTTAAAATTCAGTATAATAGTACTATTTAAATTATGTGCTTCGGCTGTATTTGTCAAGCTTTGGAAATCCGAATGTATTTTAAAGATATCTATATAGAGTTGTTATTACACATAATTAATGATTTCGCTTAAATCTAAATTAGTTCAGCCAATTTAAAAACAAAAATATAAAGTTTAAAAAGAGTAAAAAGTATAAAGCCGAAACGCATAATTTAAATATTAGTACAATAATTACTTACTCTGTATAGCAACAGTTATTTGTTTATAAATGACCCATCAAATTTGGCTTATAGTTATAATAAATATATGTATTTTTTAATTAAAAAATGGAGTAGTTATTTGTTCGACTCTTAAATTTTTAAGCTCTAATGTCAATTAAAAATCTGAATCTATTTTATTATTTTTTATTTAAAAGAGCGCGCACTTTTTTGGATTAAAGAAATTTTAAACAAAGTTCTCTAAAACATTTTACTATTACTAAAAATATTTTTGTGTACATGACATTATTATTAAAATCAAAGTCGTTTTTTGCGATTTCACAGCGCTTTAACTATTCCTTTACCTATTTAATATTCGTAAAGATATCTACGAATATATCAAGTATGCAAAGTATAGAAAACTACTTCTAAACAGAAACAACTCGAATGTCAGCGTTTTTTATAATAATAATGGAAAGTATGAGACCGTTCTATAAATATGCACAGTGAAGTACATGCTCTTCAAGCGAGATGATTCCTCGAGAATGAGGGAACACATGTCTGGGAAGTTTTAGTTATGCAGTTTTCTTTTTCATTGCTTTTTTTATGAAAATGTCTCCGGTGTTTATTTGAGTATGCTATCTTTTTTTTATTATATAGCAGCAGTAATCTAGTAAATAATTTCAGATTTTATAATTTAACGTTGTTTTTAATATATAGTAATACTATTGCTACATGAACATAGTATAAAAACCTCGAATATACGAGTACGAGAATATATTCAAATGTATGATGAATGTTATTTCACACTTTATTTTTTTGGGGATACGGATACGGAGATATACGAATATTCAGTTACGGAAGCCTGAAAAGGGACAATTGTTTACGGGAACATTATTAAATACGTCATTATCGGATCTCTAGACTAAATACGAGTACAGTACTACTATTTAAATTATGCGCTTCGACTTTAGAATTTTTACTCTTTTTACACTTTATACTTTTATTTTTAAATTGGCTGACCTAATCTAAATTTAAGCGAAATGATTAATTATGTGTAATAACAATTCTATTTAGATATCTTTAAAATACATTCTGATTTCCGAATATTCACGAACATAGCCGAAGCGCATAATTTGAATAGTACTACTGCATCTAGGTATATAAATAAATAAATAAATATCCCTGAATGAATCACACAAATTGAATCTAACTCTAAATTGGTATTAGTCAACGATACTAATACATAGAAGTTACTACAATAAATACAATAATAAATTTAATTAACACCCAGACCCGAAAATGCAGACATCCAAAGTTCATCACACAAATGCCTGCCCCCGTCTGGAATCGAACCCGAGCCTCGCGGTTGGACGATGTAGTTAGGCGTATACACTTGCCACTCGAGCAACGAGGCGGTCAAATATAGGGTATATATATGTTAATTTAGCTGGGCTAATGCACACAAAATGTGTCAATATTATTAAAACGTAGTAATTATATTCTCTTTGTATTTTATAGGGCCCAATTCACTTAACGGGAAGTGGTGTTTGGTAGAAGATGATGTACCAACCTAAAAGTAGTTTGCCAATTGTTTCTTATTTTAAATACGCATTACGCAAAGTTTAAAAAAAAGACAATAATTTGACAACTAAGTTTGTTTCAGTTATGATTCTGTTTCTTTTTATTTTTTATAGAATACTAGCTGCTCTGGAGATAATGGATCCACCCGTTCAATCTGTATAGGAAAAATTTAAATGCCGTTTTTCCTTGTTTTCTTAAAGCCGAACGGGATGAAAAGTATCCATTGTCCGTCTTCTAGTTCTAAACTACCTTCCTATTATTTTCAGCCAAGGCAATACAGCCGTTCTTGAGTTACAAATAGTGTAACTACGTATGTCGAATTTCATTAGCATTTTGACAAAAGTGTTTTGCCATCATTAAAAAAAGACTATTAGCAGTGTAGTCAGTATCTACACTTGTAACAAAACGTGAAACTGTTTCTCCTAACTAGTTTCAGATGTAAGTACAAAATAACATCTAAGCTTATTTGAAAAAGTACTTGACAGTATATACTGGAATAAGTTTTCATTAAACTAATGAAACTAAGAAACTAAAGTAAATTAAACTCCCAAACCCGGAAACATTTAGGTTTGTGTGATACAAATGTCTGCCTCCGCCGGGCATCGTATCCGAGTCTCGCGTTTGGTTGGTGGCGAAAGGCGTGTACGCTAAATACTCGACCAACGAGGTGGTCTAATTTAACTATTAAACCGTCTCGTTGGTCGAAATATTTAAGCTTTCTAGCCTAGCCAGACTGCGAAAGTGGAGATATACTTAGAGCGGCAGGTTCAATATCGTTTTGGGTTCGTTTAAATCAAGCTCACCGCAGACCTTAATTTACACCGTCGTGAATTATAAGTTAGTTACGTAATTAATGAACTAAACACTTGGTATCGGTAGCCTTTGGATCTTTGGCCTTTGGCTTCGAAATTTAAAATAAGCAAGTAAAAATGTTGTTCCAAAATCGAAATTAGATATGCAAAAGAGTTTTGGCGCCATCGAGAGAAAAGATGGTCGAAGTTTTTTTCATAATTATTGAATTTCGTGTATATTGAGTGAAATTAGTCAATTTTGGTGGCATTTTGTACAATTTTGTTCAGTGAAAGTGCACAAATGAAATAATCATGAAGAAATTAGCGTATCGTATATTTCCTCGTTGCCGCCAAAACTCATTACATGAGCTTGTGTAAAAAGGCCACCGTTTTACCCAAGAGTCTGACATGACTTACTGACGACTTATGACTGATGACAAATTAAAATAAATTTAAATTGATATAAATGTTAATGCAAATTACTACTTGACTAATGGCTAAATACTAACTTGAAGGCCAAAACCTAAAGAAAGAAAGAAATCGAAATTATATTGAATCAATTCAATTTGCCAATATTTAAAATGAATCGAACAAACAAAGCAGATAAGGTTTATGTAAAAAATCAATGTTCATAGTCTATCGGCTGTTGGCTCAGCTACATGTATAAAATTAATTGC
>NJDC01057506.1:190148-206757 GCA_002245475.1 Calephelis virginiensis | reverse complement strand
TTGTGTAAAAAGGCCACCGTTTTACCCAAGAGTCTGACATGACTTACTGACGACTTATGACTGATGACAAATTAAAATAAATTTAAATTGATATAAATTTTAATGCAAATTACTACTTGACTAATGGCTAAATACTAACGTGAAGGCCAAAACCTAAAGAAAGAAAGAAATCGAAATTATATTGAATCAATTCAATCTGCCAATATTTAAAATGAATCGAACAAACAAAGCAGATAAGGTTTATGTAAAAAATCAATGTTCATAGTCTATCGGCTGTTGGCTCAGCTACATGTATAAAATTAATTCCTATTTTCCTTGGTCTGGTCACGCTTGAACGGAGGGAATCATTTTGCTAAGTAATTATTTTTTGTTGTATTAGTTATTGTCTGGAGAAGGTTCACATGAAATAGCAATATTCTTAGTTATAGTTGGGTCACGTTAATAGATCACATTTGACAGTTTATAGAAATTTAACACTGTGTCCTTCTAATAATATTGTTTCATTGTTAAAAGTACCTAAGTATTGCAGATTTGCTTAGCCTTTATATTTTAAAAAACATATTTTTTTTATGATAATGAAAGTCAAACAAGCAGACGGATTTTTTGAAAGTCGGAAATGCACGCCGCCTAGAGACATCAAATTTGGTATTGGTGTGTTGCCAACCTGAGGCCGGGTTGTTAGACCTCGAGCAAAAGTAAGTTCACAACGTCAAGCACTATGGATAAGGCGTTGGTACCAATCCGGGCTAGTCGCAGCGAAACTACCACCCAGTAGGATGTCACGGTGTTAGTGACGGTAAGTTGACGCTCGCCTGGCATGAAGGCAGATGGTCTATTCTGCAAAGGAGCCCGAACCAACACGGGGGGATTCATTGTACTAACATCAATATAATCCATTTTTATGTTTTATTTTGACAAGTATCTACAGAGATTCAATATTGTCAAATATGATCTCTTAAATTGGCCCAACTTTAGTACAGGACAACGTCTATCGACTCAGCTAGTGAAAAATAAAAATGAATCCATTTCTCTAGGGAGAATAACGCGTTAACGGATGGAACGATTTCGCTTATTCTTTATTTTGTTGTTGAATTTTCTGACGAGAAGTATTTTATGATAGAAAAATAATGTAAGTTTAATGAAACGAAATCATACATTTTATTTAGGTGTCAGCCGTTTGACATTCGAATTCATAGCTTAGAACCACGTCTGTCGAATTAGCTAGTTCAATGAAATTCAATGTCTGGATTTATAGACATTTAAGTTAGTGTTTTCTTTAAAATCCCGTAAGGCCTCTTGCTAAGTAAATGTTGAATAGTATGTAAAATATTTTTGTTGGGTTAGTTTCTAATAATTTGAAGTTAGTCAATATCGGTAATATCCTAAATGTTTTATTACTATTTATGACAACTAAATATGTAAAAAAAAAGATTCAGTTAATCACACAATTCCTGCGAGTGAAAATCGAAGCTAGTTTTGCAGATGGTTGGTGGCGCTAACTCCAGTTGACCAATGAGGTGGTAACAAAGAGTATATAAATACCGTAGTACGTCGCGACTTCCATAGATACATAGCAAACCCGAATTTGTATAAAGTTTACTTGAAAAATTATAACCCGTATAATTTGAAAGTAAGTCTAAAGGCATTCAGATATAAGGCAACTAGTGTCATATGATTTGGGCGAATAAAAAACATAGCAAACTTATTTTTTTTATTTTTTGATACGAAAGTTGCGCCAAACTGGGTGGTAAGACTATTATTATAATAACCTAAATATTTTTTTATTAATGATATATCTAGTCCGGTATTGGACTTGGACTTTCCTGAGGGTTTTGGTTCGATTTCCAGGTCGGGCATCAATAAAAATGTTTTTTTTTTATACAAATAACTTTGCCCAAGGTTGGTGATAGGTTTGCGGAATACCATCTATCATGATATGGACTGTAATATGTGGTTGTATCTCTGTCTATCATTTGGGCAATATGGATGTAAAGATAATACTGATGTATATTATAACGTACCGATTAACGATTTCGTGTATTTTGTAACTGGTTAATCAAAAATGTATTTAATTTCATCAGTGTTTTATTTCAAATTAACAACCATTGGAAAATTTTTAAAGTATTAGTTGCTACTAATTGGCAAAGTTTCCAGTTATTGAAATTATAAACGTTGTTCTAACTTTGTAGGGGTTTTAAGTTTAAGTTCTGATGTGGAAGATTGGATGTCTGAGCTAGTGTACTTAAAGCAGAGCGTTTTGTTGGCCCAAAAGTTAAGCATGAAATATAGCAAGCTGACGACAATATAAATAATACTTTGAAACACTAAAACCATTTTTTTATTTAAGTGAACCAAACAGAAGGAAAAAAAATATCGGAATATTATTTTATATAATTTTAGAATTTTTTTTTTTAATTTTTTAAAAATAAGATTTATCAATAAAATCGGCCCATTTGTTTAAAAGTTACGATGCTACAGACAGACATACACACATACTCGTCAAACTCCTAACTCTCCCCGTTTTCCGTCGGGCATTATTTTGTCTTCTGATCAAGGAGAAAACATTGAACTAGTGATGTCAAGGGCAATTTTGTTAAAAATTTAATACTAGTGATGAATAAAGTATGTATTTGGATAAAAATTAACATCATGTTTATAAAAACATTTCGAGACTAATGCATTATTTTAAACTAAGTATCTTCACGCCCGTATCCCCGAAGAGGTAGGCAGAGGCACAACCAGGGCACCCACGACTAGCCGAAGACACAAAGTCCCACAATGTGATAGTTGGCAAGCCCATCGCCAATCGAGCAACCCGAGCAACATTTTTTTTTATTAGAAAATTGGAAAAGACACACTTTCTTTTTGTTGTCCGACCAGGGATTCGAACCAGGGACCTCATAAAGTCAAGTCCAACACTTGGACCTCTAGACCACAGAGGTTAAAACTTATTTTTAACTACTATTAATTATTATCAAAAGTGGTAAAGTGAGTCATCCTGTAAAGTGCTATTGCTGTTTTTTATATAACTTTTAAAGGGGAACAATTTTGTGATACATGATTACAGCTTAACTTGAGCAGGCATGCCAAGAAAACAATAAAAAAAGGAATATTTTGGTTATAAAGTCAGATCCCCGGGTTGGTCCGGGCTCTTTTGCAGTATAGACCACCAGCCTTCCTGCCAGGCAGCTTGTAAAAGGCGAGCATAGGCTAACCGTCACTAACACCTTGACATGTGACTAGGTGGTAGATTTTCGCAGCGACTTGCCCGGATTGGTACCACCGGATTGGTAGGGTAGCCAGTAAACTTCCTTTTGTTCGAGGCCTAACATCCCGGTCTCAGGTTGGCAACGCATCACTACCACATATGATGTCTCAAGGCGGCGCTAATTTCTTACTATCAAAAAATCTGTCTGCGTGTTTGTCTTGCAATATCATAAACACCTAAAGATTCTGGACAAGTTAATATTTTTGTTATTTTTTTTTGTTGTTTCCAATTCTTTGTAAATCATGGTAAGTCTACTTGTGTGAAGTTTCAACTTAATCTGACACGTTCTGAGATTCCGTATTTGTAAAGTGCATAAAAACGCCTTAAAAGAGATCTTTGTAGAAGGGCACACTTAACCAGGGTTGCCAACTTTTATTTTAAGGGATGTTTTGGGAAAATCGTTTTTCATTAAAATCACCAGGATTGATTGCCTTACCTTTTCCTGCCGCCATAACGTCATGACGTGTTCCGTTTTGGAGGGTAAGGTAGCCGGTAAACTTACTTTTGCTCGAGACCTAACATCGTGGCCTCAGGTTGGCAACGCATCATTACCACTTTTGATATCTCTAGGCGGCGTGAATTTCTTACCATCAGGAAATCCTTGTGCTTGTTTGCCTTCCAATATCATAAAAAAATCTAAACTTTTGATTACGGATAATTAACTTAAAAAATTAAAAAAAAAAACGGTTTAAGAAATAACTGAGCTCATACCTTTTGAGGTTTATTGATATTACATGTTTTTCTCTGTAAAAATATCTTCCAAGAAACTAAAAATTTTTTTTTCTGACGGGAACATCAAAAAGTGGGTTTTTTGTGGAAGTTTCCGATTTTTTTCTGTTGAGCCAAATTTATTTAAACGTGTTTCAGTTTTCCAACTTACCTATATAATTTTGTGAGCTAATGATATCCATAAAAATATTGGTACAACTTATTCATTCTCAATGGTCTAGTTATAGATATCCTTTAGGACGATTCGGCATAATAGGGACTTATGAAGCCTTAACCCATACTTTGACAATATTCTTCTTCTTCTTTTATAAATATGGCTTTCGATCGTTTTTCAAGACTGCCAATGGCAAGATAGTTAATTCTTATACAATATACAGTCATTAGTCACTATGTACAAAGTCATGTCAGGTCAGGGTCTTGGGTAAAGTGGTGGCTTCGTTACTCAAGATCATCTTGTGAGATTTGACGGCAGCGAGGAAATAGACGATACACTAATTTCTTCATGATTATTTCATTTGTGCACTTTCACTGAACAAAACTAATCTAATTCCCGCCTAAATTAACCAATTTCACTCAAAATAAACACGACATTCAATAATAATGAAAAAAATACGACTACTTTCATTCACGATGGCGCCAAAACTCCTTTGACAATATTAATTGCGCATGTAAACGCTGACGCTATTAGTAAAAAGTGTCGTCAGGTAAAATGTCAAATGTACCAGAAATGTTATCTTACTAAAAAATACAACAACGTCAATCCTCGTTACCATCCTGTTACTGTTTTATTTATCGTGTTTAAATTTATAGTGTACATTTCATTTATTAAGGATATGAATATTTCTTTTCTTGTTTTATAAAAAGGAATGAGCGTAAAATACTTCTGAGAACGTTAAAAAGTTTTTAAAATAAATTCAGATGCCGACTGTACCTACGATATCTTATGGAAACTTGGGGATTTTTTCTTATAAAGTTAAACTTATATTCGGATCTCGATATCCAAACACGTCCCACGTTCAGAGACATCTGCTGATTTTCTATTTACTTTGATCATATTTTATGTCATACATTTTATTGACGTAAAAGGTTAAAATAACAAAAGGTAGGAAGACATAAAACAATACGAGGATAATATGGGTGAGAATCGAATATTTTATAGGAGTTTTACCTGAAGGGATCATCGAAAAGGATAAATCTCGCAACAATCTTTTGTAAGCCTTTTTTAAGTAGATGGGTGTGTTTGTTTTATTTGTTTTTTCCGATTCCGCTTTAAGAACATTTTGATCTCTATAATAAATTGGCCGAGTATCAATTACGTAACCCACCGTTACCTAAAAATACAAAACATGAAGCAATGAAGCTACATTAATCGTTAGTATGAAGTTATATTTATTTTAGAGCATTCGTCGGCTTGAGTTGGAAGGTTACAGGTTCAAATACTGTCTGGGGCGAAAGTTTTTCTTTCGTTAATATTTATTCGTTACTCTGTCTATTGTAAACGTAAAAAAGGTGCTATTGATTCTGGAGTGCAATATTGGGCTAATACTTCCCGCGTGTTGGTCCGGGCTCCTTTGCAGGATGGACCATCTGCCTTCCTGCCAGATAGCTCGTAAAAGGTGAGCATAGGCTTACCGTCACTAACACCTTTGACATCCTACAAAATGGTATAGTTTCGCAGGAACTCGCTCTGATTGGTACTACCGCCTTATCAATTCCTGCCTTCATGACGTCAGTGCTTACCGTTGACGTTGAATATAAGCGCGAAGATACTTTTTTTAAAAAGCCTAAAACTCCCACACGAGTTTTATAAAACTCCTTCCAAAGCACGTCCTTTAGAAGCAATAGCATAATAACCGCTCTAAGGAATACTCTAAAGGATAAAATATTCAACACATATTGCTCCTAAATAGCCCTTTCACTGCTATGGAATAAAGTTGTCTGGTAACATTTTTATCGCCTTTTCGTTTGCAAAATTACAGCCAAGAACGAAAGAAAATAACGCTGATTTCGGCAATCGGCAAACGGCATTCGAAATTGTTTTCGTTGATTCTAAAAACTTCTCTTTTGTTTCAGATTTCAACTCGAAATTGAATATCAAAGGTCAAGTGTTAGTGATCCAGTGTTTAAGTGTTTAGTGTATAAGTGTTAGTGTGTGTGTCGTCACAACGAGGAATACTGCGAAGCAACGATGGCTAGGCCTGAAGTTGTGCGATGAGGCCAGCGACGAGGAAATGGATGAGCCTAATTCCGTAAAACGACCTTCCGTGTTAACGATAGATCGTGCTGCGTTCTTACTTTTACGAGTGAAAAGAGCGTTCAAGAAGAAACGACAGCAGAGGAAGGAGAAACAGTAAGTCTTTTAATATTCTATATATACGAGCATTACATACGCAATTCTCATAAGTCAGACGTCATCCTAAATCATAGCGATATAGTTATTTACCGCTATTGTATGACTTGCTATCACTATAGTTTATGACGTTAATATGGTCAGATACTAAGAATTTTTTTGTCTGCCCCTTGACAACATTTTTAAAAAACCGTGTGTAATAAATAAAAGTAAATAATTGGTATGTATCGTTTCGCGTGCGAAGCCTCCTGATATGGTTACTAAGGGTATCATCACAACACAGCGATGTTAGTCTGTCTAAAATACCAAAGTCAAATAATAACTTGGACATTTTCATTGGTGACTAGCCGGCCCGGCCAACTTCGTAGCTTGAAATTAACAGTTTGTATGGATTAAAGTACTAATTTTTTTCCCAGCAAATTTCTCGGTATTTTTTCATAAGCACCTTCTGATAATAAATAACTCAACAAAAAATTATTAGCAAAATTGGTGTATCCTTTCAGCCGTGATGCAATGACCATGGGAAATGGGGATTCATTTATATATATACACATTTTCTCTCCCAAAACTTATTTTATTATTAAAAGCGACACAAAAAAACAAAAAGATTTATTTTGTTGCTCAATTTGTTATTAAATTTTGTCGTTTTACATCCTAAAAACAGTTTAGCACATTCAATGAGTGAAAACTTGTCTTGTAGTTTTAATCGACTTCGAAAAAGAAGAAGATTAATTTTCGACTCCTATATATTATTATGTGTGCCAATCTATTTCTCCATCATTTCTAAATCGATTTTAAAAGTCTTTTCGTATTTTAAACAATGCACTGTCGAAGTGGTCCCATTGCCATCAAGTGTAGAACTGATGATGGAATTCCAGGGAAATCGTGGATACTAATTTTTTGTACCTAGATCGTTTACTCACTGAAAGCGAAGTCGGATTTTGCATTTTTACTGCCCTAAAATTATTGAATACCGTAATATCTTTATGTTCCGTTATTAACAATTTGTCAAGGTGAATATGCAAAATGGCGTAGCACCGGAAATTTCAAATGTGTTTCCGTGCGTTTTGCATGCAGTAGAACATTGAGCTGCGATTACAGCGTAGTTGTGTTGTGATCGTGCCCTTAGATAAATAAAGTTCTCGGTACATCTAAGAAATATAGCAAAGGAATATATTTTGATCCTAGCTAATATGATTTACGGTTGAAATTGCGAGAGTACATTTATGTGCTAAACCGTAAAACTCACATTTGCAAAGACATTAAACGAGAGGGTATCGTAAGTTTTTCTCTTTTTCTTTGCATAAAGGAGTGTTTTATGATGTTTTACACTCCGTTACCCTTTCTTTTCATTTCGCATAAATATATTATTGTCGTTTACTGTATTCACTATCCATTTCATTAATAAACATAGACCAAAGTAGGATTAAATTAAGTTGATATTATATTCTGTATCACAGAGTAATAAATACCGGGTTGAACCTTGGAGTATTTTACTCCGTGTTCATGAATAAGACGATATAAGTTTGGACAAATTTTTGTATGTGATAAAACGAGAACCCAAACGGCTCTCCCGATTTAATCGAGATATAAATAGACGACTGGTAGGTAATGACCCATTAAACTTACGTTCTCTTCTTACGAGCCGTCAGTTAGGGAAACTTTATCTACAGATTACTAAGTATCCAAGGAAGGTCTATATATGGATACCAGATCAACACGGGAAAAATAGAGGAGTATTTTACTGGCATCACGAACAAAATATTGGAATGTTTTCTTTTTATAATTCAGATAAAAACTTGCAAATAAAATTTTTATTTTCATTTTTCAAAAGAGACGAGGTAATTTACTTGAAGTCCACTAAAGGTGATCTTCAGTTTCCGATAGGTGTTACTGAGCAGTATCCCGTTTTTTCTTCATTTATTAAATTTTATTTAAACGAAACTTTCGTAAGTTCTAACAAAATTAGGGTTCTAATTGTGAAACAACAAACATATGTCTTCATTTTAAGTAATATACATGTTGGAAGTTTTCTCATTGTGAGGTTCCAACAGGGAGGGCCGATATGATTAAATTAAAGGTTTGATTTCTTGTTTCTAAACTTTACTCGTAATTCTCTATTTAGATACATTACAATATCTTATTGACAATCTGCCGATTTTAAAATTAATTTTAGGTTTGTAATCCAAATAAAATAATTTAATTTGCTTTTTCCCCGGCAAAAAATGTATACATATTTTAGTTGTATAAGCGAAACCGGTAGGCTACTGATTACAAAGTAATAAATTATAAGTGATAAGTAAAACAGTACAAGTGTTTCTTTCTCCTTTAAAAATATGATTAATTATGTGTAATAACAACTCTATATAGATATCTTTAAAATACATTCCAATTTCCGAAGTTTAAAGAATATATCCGAAGCGCATTATTTAAATAGTACTACTGTATCTAGCACGACGTTCTTTTTTTGTATATATATATTACCGTGCCTGTATATCACTCAAGATTTTTTAAAATCTTTTACCTATAGTTCTGTCAAATCGTGAACTCTTCTTACTCTTGCGATCCGTGATAATGTTTTCTTCTTGCTTGAGTTTGGCTAAAAGAAATATGTACATTCAGAGATAAGCCTACTTTGTATGAATTTCTGTTTATCAAATTCCATGTATTTTCTAGAAAAATATGTTTAACAAAGAACTAAATGAAATTGACTATCGTCAAGATTACAGGACTATGATAATAGGTGTAGATTATTTAGCATTTCAGATTGTTACTGTAATCTACTAAATAACGTTCGGGTCCTAAAGTATTATTACGAAACAACACCGACGCTCGCTGCCTGAACTTATGGAAATTGCGACTTCTGACATTCGCCTCACGTTCCAGCTTTATGTTGTCCTCAATGCTGTGTATAATTACACTGACCTCTGATATTTTAGGGTTCCTTTTTTTCTTTTTTTGGCACTAGCGTTAGCATTTGCAATGACCAATGGGTCAAGATGAAATTTGAATCAAGTTACCCGATTGAACAAAATTGGGATTAAATTATTCAAAAAGTGTATACAATGGAATTCCACCAAATGCCGACGATGACATGTATAGATTCTATTCAAAATGATTCTAAGTCGTAAAAAATAGTCACGTCTTGAGTAAAGCGGGTCATTACTCAAGCTCGTTAAATGAGATTTGTCGCCAAAACACAGGATACACTAATTTCGTCATGATTATTTCATTTGTGTATTTTCTCTGAACAAAATTGTACAAAATGCTACCAAAATTGACTAATTCCACTCAACCATAAAGAAGAAATTCATTAATTATGAAAAATCTAGGACCATCTTTCCTCTTGATGAGGCCAAAATTTCGGGTATAATTATATTTAGTAAAATATAAAAAAATATCACTACATAGTATACAACAAAGTCGCTTTCCGCTGTCTGTCCTCTATCTTTAAAACTGCTTAACAGATTTTGATACGTTTTTTAAATGTACTCAAGATGATGGTTTATATATGTAACAACATAGAAGTAGGACATACTTGCGCGCAAGTAGCGAGAAGCTGGGATGCCCTGCTAATAAGAAGACAAAGAAAAATAATCACCTTAATTTAAATATTTATTTTTTACCTTAATATTTTGACTATTATACGTTACCATTGATTTACTCAATGGTAACGTATAATAGTTTTTTCGATTTCGACTTGGTATCGAATTTTCATTATAAGATTGCAGGTATACCTCACGTACAGCAGTACTATTTAAATTATGCGCTTCGGCTATATTCGTCAAGCTACGGAAATCCCAATGTATTTTAAAGATATCTATATAGATTTTTAGACCATAAAAATATACGCCTCGCCTGTGTCGCCTGTGTGGTCTAGCGGTCCGGGTGTTGGACTTGACTGTATGAGGTCCCGGGTTCGAATCCCGGGTCGGCCAACAAAAAGAAAATTGGATTTTTCCTATTTCTTATTAAAAAAATGTTGGTCGGGATTGGAAATGTGCCCGGTTGGCGATAGGCTTGCCACCTATCACATTGTGGGACTTAGTGTCTTCGGCTAGTCGTGGGTGCCCTGGTTGTACCTCTGCCTACCTCTTCGGGGATATGGGCGTGAAGATACTTTAAAAATATACGCCGTAGGATATTATGACGCTTTTTAACACATTTCGCGGTCTCATTAAAAATAGCCTCTGATGATGAGTTTTCTTTGAAAGTGTTGCCAAACAACATTTTTTTACATTTTACACTATCTGATCAAATATCAAACTAAAAGTATATTTTTATGAATAAAATCAGTTCCTATCAACTTCGACCGAGTAATTTCACTGTCACACAATACACTTCGCGGTTAAGTTATAAGTTTTTCTTGTTAGTGGAGCTAATTAAAAAAATATATTTAGCCGTTTCACAGATTCAAAAAATAACATCCAGAGTCCAATTAAGAAGAAAATAAAGTACAAGTAAACTTTTACGCTTACAAATTATATTAATACTAAGATGATATGAGTGCAGTCTGTCTAACTGGATAGATAATGGGACTTTTTAATGCTTATCTTCACGCCCATACTCCCGATGATGTAGGTAGAATCCGAAGCCGTCCGAATACACTAGATTCCACAATGTGATAGGTTTCAAACCTATCGCCAACCAAGTACATGTCCAATTTTGGACAGCGTTGTTTCATTAGAAGATTGAAAAAACTTTTTTTACAGTTGTTCATCTCGAATATCAAACCTTGGACTTCATGAAGTCCTGTCCAACAGCGGACCGCTAGACCACAGAGGCGATCGGAAGTACACAATTAAAGATTAAGTTGCGTTGCCAATCTGAGACTGGAGTTAAGCTTCTGGCGTAAGTTTTCGTCTTAAAATATTGTGTTTTCAACAAAAGCAAAACAATTGTACAGTACTGCTATTTAAATTATGCGCTTCGGCTCTACACTCTTTACTCCTATTCAGATATCGTCAAATCCGAATTCGAAGTTTGACGAATGTAGCTGAAGCGCAAATTTTAAATAGGACTACTGTACCTAAATACATTCTAAAATTAAGGTAAGAAATGTTAAAATATACAATGATCAAACGTCCGACCTGTATGCGGTAATTTTCATTTATTACGAAAGTCGTTTAAATGTACGAGTAGTGTCTTTGATTTTAATCTGCTTCAGGATCAATTCAATACTTAATTTACTTAAACCTCGCAGAATTAGTCTTTAATTAGATTGAATTTCCTTTTATAATATCATTAGGTTCTTCCGAGATTTTTGTTTCCTGCTTCAATTTTTCTTCTTTCAAATCACTTTTAATGAAAGGAACTGAAGACAGCGGTGGAATGAAATTTCCCGTTTTGATTTCATTTTTCAAATGTCCATCTCCAACTATTTTCACAATACTTTTCACATCTTTCTTCTCATTAACTGTGTTCTTAGTGGTTTTAGAAATAACATCTTTACGTTTGGGGAATAAGAATATTTCTATAGCTCTGTTTTTTGTGGGTTTTACTATCTGAGGTGTGGGTTTTAGTAATGGATTGAAAATGTTTGGTGGCAACATGAAGTTTGAATTTAAAGGATTTACCACCATTTGACTTCTCCTTGGACTGAATTCGAATAAAATATCTTCGTTAACTTGCTCATGGGAATCACAACACAGGGCGGAGGAAGAGGGCTCTTTGAAATTAAATAGATTATTACTTGAAAGGATTTTGTCTATCAATTCAAAGGGATGTTTCGGCGAGGATTCTTGGAATGAATTAAATCCACTGCAAGGACAAATTCTTGATGGTGAATCTAGTTCGGTAGTATCTGGTTTGAAATCTGAAAACAAAGACGTCATAACTATAAATAGACGAAATAAGGCAAGTTAAATAAAGGATGCTCAAGATCTGTTGCTGCCAGTGCTTGCCTCTGATGTATTTTAGTTTTGGAGGGTAGAATAACGTTACAAGTTTTTAAGCATGAGATATAATACTCGTGCTTAATAGTGGGAATGTGTTTTCCCCTTTTATTATTTACAAGCGACGTGTATTTATTACCATCAAGAAATCCGTCTATTTGTTAATTCCACATAAATGGCCACTAATGTCAATTAAAGTTACAATATTTTTACCCCAACAAAAAAGTGGAGTGTTATCAATGTGACATCTTTGTGTGAGTATGTCTTGGCATTATAACTTTTGAACGAATAAACCGATTACGACGCAATTTTTTTTGTTTGAAAGCTGACATAATTCATGAGGTTGTCGCGGGGGTTTTTGATAATTTTTATTTTAGTGTTATTGTAAAAGGTTTCAATGTGAGCTGTAAGAATTCATCATCAGATCTATTTATTTATTTTTTATTTTACTTGAAATTGTTACAACACAAATTCATGAATAAAATAAAATTAAGGCGAGTTTTATTCCAAAACACTAAACTAAACATAGAGTGAACGCTTAAAATAAAGTAACTAATCCTTTGGAAATAATTATTCATTACTCCTTTAAATTGTTGCAACAGTTCCTTAAAAAACAAATGTATAAGATATCCCATTGTGTATACAAGTGTTTCTTTGGTTAAAAATATGAATATTTGGAAGTTTTGCCAAGCGCCGACGATGGAAAATATCAAATATAGCCCATAGTATTTTAACCTTCAAGGAAACCGTGTACTTGTCCTTTGTCTTGGCATATAAAAACGAAAGAACATTGCATTGCCAATAAAATTATAGGAGCAAGGTAACACTCAACTTATTCACTAATACGTTTTAGTCTGCACTGTATGTCTTTGAATATACTAATTTGCAAGCAGTACAGCTCCTCTTGAATAACGATTAAACTAGAATAGTTCTAGACTAAAATAGAATAGAATTTCTACAGGAATTCATGCAATATAATTTAAAGATGTGAAATTAGTATAATGGTGGTAATTTTGTTGCACACCCACCAAACTGAAATTAGGTTATCGCTATCTTCTTTTAACGAAAGTAATAGAAATAGATAAAACACTTTTAGTGCCGTCAGATTAGTCTGTACATGTCACTTCTACAAACGTTTAATCAATCACTCGGAAAACGTTGATTAAAAACATCACGATCTAACAAGTTCGGACTAATCTTACATGTCCAAACTCTTCCATCTCTTTTGGTTTTGTTTCATTTGAAAAAGATAGCATGCATCTAAAATTAGTTTGTGAACAGCACTATCACTATCATTATCTATTTTTGGTAATCAAGGTCTTGTAGTGGATAAACCTAGTTTGGCAACGAATTTACCTGATGATTATAATAATAAGTGGTTATTACTGCCACCTTAATTTTAGTGCTAGTGAAACTGTGTATTTTCAATTTTCTGATAAAAATAACGCTACCCGAGATTGGATATGTGCCAGGTTGGCGATAGACTTGCCAGCTATCACATTGTGGGACTTAGTGTCTTCGGTTAGTCGTGGGTGCCTTGGTTGTGTCTCTGCTGACTTCTTCGGAGATATGAGCGTGAAGACACGTGTACAATTTGGGAGGGTCGGTAAACTTAAATAACTATCTTCATGACCGTATAATTACAGCAACAGCATTGTTTTTATCAGAAAATAAAGAAAAACGTTTTGAATTGACCAACCAGGAATCGAACCTGACACTGCATGTAGTCCCAACACCATAATTGTCCCCGAGTCCTCATACGACTGTATGAGCTACTACTGTACTAGTACCGGAGCAGGAGACCACAGATGCTACAAATCTTTTCTCTCTCTACAAACTCTATTCTAACTATCCAAACTCTAGTCAAAAATTGGCAACTCACCATTGCCAGTCAATGTGAATTTGCATGTCAAACAAATTTATATTTTTTGCCTTCCAATTAAAAAATGTAATATATACCTTGGGGTTTGCCACTAAAATGGAAGGCGATATCCATCTTTCCGAAATTGATAAGAGAATTGCTGACAGAAGGTATCGTTTTGAACGCCCTTGTGAAGACATCCCTAGCCGTGGCTGTCTCCAAACAACCAACGACACTAAATAAAAAGTACAGCAGCATTCTCTGAAAAAAGTCAAGAAATGAATAAGAAAGTTGATAATGATCTTTAGCCGCCCTATTAATAAACCTAACCTAAAGTACTTCAAGTTTCAACCTGGTATTATAATAGTCTTCATTACTCAGTAATACAGACTATAATATTAACTTTACTCTTACTTTGTCTTTGTTATTAATAAAACAGTTGCTGTCTTACTAAAAAAAATAAACCGTCTTTGAACATATATTTTACTAAACATTGTCTTAAATATGCTGCTATGTCACCAACATGTATGATGCTTTTATTGGGTCGTCAATTTTAGACAGTGTTTAGTTAAACAGGCATCTATATTTTTTGTGGTAAGACGGTAGGGGTTGGAGGCTTAGATATTTGAATGTCTAGACATTGCAATATTTGAAACTTTCAAATTTCTATTAATTGAGAAACTATAATACAAATATACCTACAAGTCGGAAAGAAATTAAAAGATGTTTTACTAAACTAATATCTATTTTATCTACCACAAACTGCAAAGCATTCAAAGCAAGAAACAGTTTTCACTTTACAGTACAATTGTTTAGTATCTTCACGCCAATATCCCCGAATATGTAGGCAGAGGCACAACCAAGGCACCCACGATTAGCCGAAGATATTAAGTCCCACAGTGTGATAGGTGACAAGCCTATCGCCAAACGGGCACATATACAATCCCGGGGAACATTATTTTTATTAGAAAATTAAAAATATACAATATCTAATTCTTTTGTTGCCCGACCTGGGAATCGAACCCGGAACCTCAAGAAGTCAAGTCTGGCGCTGGATCGCTAGACCAAAGAGGCGATTATTTAATACTGCAGAACAACGCGAGAGACCGAATCGCAGTAGCTTTACTCGTACTGGTATTATTCATTGCGAATTCTATATTGTTCGGAAATATGTAAGCAATACAAAAACAGCAATGAATCTTCGTTTTATTTTAGATTTCGCCCAAGCGACCTGCGCCGCCGTCTTGTTCGCGCATGCGCAGTGCGCCGTCTTACGTTCTAGCGATCTGACCCGAAATTAGAAGTTTTTTTTACCCATTCCAAAAAAAGTGCGCAACACCCCTAAAGAAGTTTTCACTTCAAAAACGACGGGTTGCACTCCAGGAGTGCCTGCAGAAGTGTAAACTTGAATATTAACGTTGTGCATTTTTGATATTTTAGAATTTTCACTTCAAAAATTCTGTCCAAGACATTTTTATGCGACCCATTTTATTATTATTTCTAATATACCAATTTTGTAATTAAATATATTTTTATCTATTGTCAGCTTAATGAAGGTCGATTTAGGTTCGGATCTTCTACTATAGTGTGATGTAAGTAAGCGTACTGTGTAGGTTGAAATTACTTCAAACGTGATCAAAGTCCGGGAGGAGTTTTGGCGCCATCGAGAGAAAAGATGGTCGAAGTTTTTTCATAATTGTTGAATTTCGTGTTGATGTTGAGTGAAATTAGTCAATTTTGGTGGCATTTTGTACAATTTTGTTCAGTGAAAGAGCACAAATGAAATAATCATGAAGAAATTAGCGTATCGTTTATTTCCTCGTTGCCGCCAAATCTCATAACATGAGCTTGAGTAAACAGGCCACCGCTTTACCCAAGAGCCTGACATGACTTCCTGACGACTTATGACTGATGACTAATTAAAATAATTGAAATAAATATAAAATTTGACGCAAATTTCTACTTGACTAATGGCTAAATACTAACGTGAAGGCCAAAACCTAAAGAAAGGAGGAAAGTCCGGGAGTTTTAATGTCAAAGTTGCATCGCTTTACAAGACTTATCATAAGACAAAATTAAGCTAACGGCGATCGAAATGCGATCTGTTGCTGTTTTTTTGTGTAAAAAGAAAGCAAACAGGCAAACGTTAAACAAGCATACATAATACACATTAATCGTGCTGGTCATAGTTATATTTAAGTAGATTATCACCGACTAGATTTTTAGTGGGAGTGCTGAGAATTAACTTGTCCGGGTGAGTATCCATCGCCTTTTCTATTTCTGCCACCACAACTACAGTATCATGTTCTGGTAGGATAGCTGGTAGGTTTATACCCTGATCACAGAATAACGAAGAACCTATAGTATCAACGGTGTCATAGGTCACAACTGTCTCAAAATCAGAAGACCCGTGTTGTTCACCACCACAACTACAGTATCATGTTCTGGTAGGATAGCTGGTAGGTTTATACCCTGATCACAGAATAACGAAGAACCTACAGTATCAA